>WURS02000003.1:2372655-2385182 GCA_011762765.2 Rhinocypha anisoptera
TCGCCGAAACCGGTCGTGTTTTGTAATTTTTTATCTTTTGTGGAAATATAAAAGTTATTTTTAAAAACCATCAATCTGTCAGTATGATGACTGGAATTGCCAACCAAAGACAATGCAATAGGGAAGGACCAACCAATTTTACATTAACACAAAAGAACATACAAGAGAATGTAAAAAATGACAACTTCATAAAGAGAAAAAAAGAAAGAAAACTCATTAAGAGCATTTCAATGAAATTGAGCAGTACCTTAGTAGCTGATGGAGTACTAGTGGTTGACACAGGTGGAGGCGGTGTGACTGATGTGTTGGTTGAAGATGACACTTCCACTTCTACCACAGGCACAGTCTTCATCTTCTTACTGCTACTTTTCTCTTTCAATTCATCTTCATCATTATCATCAAGTTCCCGTTTAATGCTTATCTCTGGAATTACAGCTGTGTCATCTGGTGTAGTTTCATCTACTTCTTCAACTTTTGTGTCCATATTTTCAGATGGTGGAGAAGGACTTCTAACCGGTGCTGTGCTGCCTTCTGAAACCACAGGTTCCAATGAAATGGATTCCTGTACTCCATTTGAGCCTGTATATATACAATAAAAAATTAGCATTAGTATTTTAAGACATGAGAAATAAACTTAGGACATACAAAAGAACTCCCTGGTAAGTGTATAGAAACAATGCCAATATGATGCCACTTGAAACATACTACATTACTTATCTTAAAATTTTTCATACTATTAAAAATTCCACTGAACAAAAAATATATTATAAAGGGTCAATCAAAAATGTAGGACATTTTAGATCTGCAATAAAAGCTAAAATGTATTCTTAACATTTTAATACAAAGCGTAAATTTTTACCTGGAAGCTTTGCAGTGGCAGAAGGAATAGGCAAGCGGGCATTGCCTGCTGCAGTAAGATTTGCTACATTGTTAGCGAGAACAGTAAATGCAGTCTGCGGTACAAGACGGGGCATTAAGGGAACCAGCCTGCGACCTACGATAGCCCATTCTGTGCTAGTATCGGGACCTGCCATACTATATAGAATGAATATGATGAAAGGTATATTAATAATTACCATTGGGTGTGGAAAACCAAAAAAACTGACATAAGAAGATTTGCATGAAGGTTCAAAGTGATTCATTGTCATATAATGAAATCCAAGCACTAGATACTTACTGTTCGGCAATAGTTGCTAGCTTCTCGTCATTGACGGCCCTCCTAACTTCAGCACGATGTCTTTCCATGGATATATTTAATTCGGATGCTATATCCTTGAGGATATTCTTCTTTTCTTTGGTCAAAGCTCCTTGGGCTCGAAAAGCAGTAATGATGGAGGCATATGCCTCAAGTTCTAAAATCAATTTGCATATTGCAATAATTTTCATTGTAAAAGCAAACCAATTGAAATTACAAATACATGATGCCTTACCTAATCTTCTGAGAATCCGTTTACACTCATCGCGGGACATATCAAGTAGCATAGGCCACATGATGATGAAAAGTACTTCACTTATCCACAAAGTACGAAGGCCTGATCAATTCATTAATTCACGTAAGTTGGGAATATTACTTTCTTCAATAATAGGAAAACACTGATAACGATAATTACAAGATAAACATTTTACTACATAACGTGAAGCATATTAACTTCACAGTAATACAAAATCTGAAGTAATGTCTATTATTTTTTATTGCCGCTTTACCTGCGTCGGATTACTTTATTCTTTTGTTTATCAAAAGAATTACGAATAACATTTATTATGTTCTTTCTTATTGTTATGATTTAATTGTATTTAAGTTAGTGATTTCCTAAACCATACGCTGTGAATTGATGGGAAAATTGAACTGACAATGTAATTGTCAGCACCCTTCAATAATTTCATTTGGTGCTAGGAGTTTTGAAATTCAATTGTTTTAAAGAGGGCGCTGTGCCATGTGCTGTAATGCTCATAAAGGGCAAGAGATGGTGCCCGTGAGGCTGAAGCGCGCGCCTTAGAAAATGTTAAATTCGGGATAATGAATTGGTGAGTTTTCTGTTCAGACTAGACCTTTCTTCATAAAATATTAGCTCTTAATATAGAGGTAATCCTTTTCAACTTATAAATTCAGCGAGATAAAATTTCCAACCATAGTACGATATCATGAATTTTTCATGGTTTCATTGAAATACAATCTTATTAATATTAATTACAAAGGTTTATTTCTTAATAATTCAGTATTTTAATTTAAACAATTTCTAATTATATAAATGTACTAATTTATCAGCAGTAGTTATTTGTGTAGTTCTTGAAGTTTCTTTTTCGAAGTTTGATAACAAAAGATGACAGTGGGCGCGACGATAAAATAAAATACTTTAAGAAATTCGCATAGAAAAGAATAAATGTATTCTACTTAGGGTTGCATGGAAACTACTCATTTTTAGAATTACTTGCCAATAGTTATATTGCTTATGTTTGTTTAGTTATTTTGCGTACTTATGTTTAGTCTATATAGACTACTGTAATGGATACCATAACCAACTTTCCGACATTGGCGGGAATTATCCTTATTAACGTAGTTTTTTTTTACTGCTCAGTGGTATCATAAAACTTAAAAATAAAGTGTTCCATTGTGATGTTTAACATTATATAACTGTCTAAGGTGGTGCTATCTAAATATTTTTCATGAAACACTTTATAGAAAGGATCTGATATCATCAAGTTATAAGAGGCAATATGAAAACCACCCTCAAGGGACATTATTACTCAAATTTATCCATGTTTTAATGGTAAATTTTCTTTAGAAAAGAACGATTGTAGGTACATTCAAACGTAGCTACCAAAAATATATATGTAAATTAAGCCTTAAGTGCACTTAAGGCTTAATTTACAGACTTGTAGCATGCTACCATTATTTTCGAAAGTTCAAAGAATGGTAAATGACAGTTTAAAATGCTAGAGTCAGCTATGCAAACCAAGGGCATAGAATTACAAGTCAGGTAGTCCAAAAACCAGTATATATTTGAAGTATAATAAACGTATGCAACAAAGTGAATACATACACATTTCATACTACCATTATAAGGAAAACATTGAAATGGTTGAAGGAAGAAGTGATGTGGCTTATTAATTGTGCTGTTTTCAATGCATTCAAAGTTTATGAAATTATTATTCGATTCAAATAACATTCGATGTAATGACTTTCTGCTCGAGATTTTAAGTGGACAGTCAATAGTAAATAGCTACATAATTGAACCTCTGAAAAGGAAGGTGATGAAAGTATGTCCATGTACTGGAGATCTTCTAGGATGGATCTTGAGAGACCTAAACATTGTCTTGTACCCAACAAAAAGTCAAAGAATATATACCATGCTAGAAGTTTTAAAATGAGCACTTCTAGAAAGATAATGAAATGAAAGTGGTGTGCATACTCTACTTATGGCATTCCTATGGTCAAAGAAATTTGCCTCATGGATTATCACACAAAGAAAGGTTACTAAGATTTTAAAAGTTACATTTCAAGTTCTACAAAAATTTCATTTCCAAGTCAGTTATTACATTTTCTTGTACAATGAAGATTTACACAATGGGCTTTAAAATTTACCACAACTGGAGGTTAGAAAGGATTTAAGTACCCTGGTATGGAATGTGTTAATGAACTTTTGGTGAATTTTTTTCTGCTTAAAGCTGAAAATCCTATCTGAAAGTGTACTAATCTCTAATAAGTAAAAATTATTTCACAGCTCTTTCTATTCACAAACACAAGCCTTAAGTAACAACTCAGAGTCAGTACCTATCTTTTATTGAAGTGACAGTGATTTAGTTCACATTTTGGCTTTAGTTTCCCATTTTGAAAAATGCCAAACCGCTTGATATGTTACTAAACTATAAAAAAATTGGGATGAAATTCGTTTTTAAAAATATTTTTGGGTAATCATCATCATCCTGGTACAATGCAATCTTTTAAGTAGACGTAAAAATTTAGATTTACATAGTAAAAGAAAAATTATTTTTCCACACCTACTTAGAGCAAATTTATTTCAAACTTAAATCTCATTACAGAAAGTTTTAAAACCACAAAATTCAAGAAAATGGCAATTGAGTTGTGTGCTGTAACATGTTATACAGATATTGATCATCCTTTCCCTGTCACTAAACTGTGTAGTTGAAATATCTCAGTGCACCAGACTTAAACATGTTATTGAAAAGGGAAAGTTGAATATTCCAAGAATCTATACCAATGAAAAATTAAAATCTTTTGTCCTCTTGCTGTTGGCGATTATTTTTTTGTACCAACAATCCAAGAGTTGTCCTTTCTCTTTCAAGCAACAACTCTTTCTGTTCCGACAACTCAACTATTTTAAGTAGTGCAGAACAAAAAAATCATAATATGACCATTGAATTCAAGTGTGGAGATTTTATATACAATAAAAGATTGCCAGAAGTCTTAAAATAATCTCCTAGAATCAGAAGCCATTTCCAATTTAGCAAAGGACTGGATCCCATGGACTTTTGTTGAATTAATAAAATTAATGACATCTCTAGTGATATCAAATGGAATAAGAAGCTGCTGAATCTCTTGAGTGAAACATATCTTTTATAATTGTTAATGGATATTTTTTAACAGTAAGCTTCAGTGATGCCACAAGTGATACTTGCCACAAGGACAATATAATATGGGATATAATTTTTTTTAATAGGTCAGTGTAAAGTTATTTTTGAATGTTTTTGATACCTTAAAAAACATGAATAGACCAAAGGAAAAAAAACATTTTTTCCATCCCCCAAAGAACCCCGAACTTCTTGAGAAATTGGCTCTCAAACTCTTGGGTGAGATTAGATGGTCATCCAGTACCAGATGTATTTGTTTGCCATGTGTTATGTATAGATGCTGGATTTCTCTCCTGCTTACTGTTTTATGTCATATTCTTATGTAGATTTATACCTTCCACTGCAGAGGGAAAAATGAAGAGGAGAGTGAAGGAAAATGTAAAGGCTGAAAGTAACAAGTAATGCAGAATAAAATTATGTATAGGTCTAGTTATTTTTTAGGTGGCATCGTTGTGTTCTTTCTTCAAGCCAAATTTTCCCATCTTGGCTTGAAATTTTAAAAGTCCAAATACCTCTTTTTATACTCTTTAAACTGTATACCTAGGAAGTTAATCACATTTATCTATAATTTGGTCGTATCAAAGAGTAAAAGTTGAATGCTCTTAATTCAGAGAACAAAATTACGAATGGGCATTTTTATAAAAAATCTGGTATTAATTTGTAAACCACAAAATATCATTTGTGCAGAATGATGGTGCTGAAAATTGCACTTTTTCATGGTTAAAATGTATTTATTATGATCCAGGTTTTGACTACAATATCATCATGCAAATTGAGAGAAAGTGCCAGCAGAGTCGTGTAGAAATTGTTTGAGCGGGATGTGATTGAGTGACAAAGGTGGGAATGGAGGGGAGCGAAACAGGAAGTTAGAGCAGAGGAAAAGGATTTTCAGGGGAAGAAGAGTTTACGAAGAAAGAATTAAAATGATTCAAAAATGCACAGTTGGGACTTATATCTGGTTACCTTCAGTACAGTGTCATCAACGTGTTTGGAGTGGTAGCTATTCATGGAAGATCTTCTTTATATTCTCATCATTAGGAGTAGATGCCATGGGTGTGGCATGAGTAACTCAATGCGGAGGAGCTATAAGTGCCTGATGATAATTAGTAAATTGATGTACATGGAACTTAACTATGGAAAATACAAATTTTGGTTCGTCAATTATATTAGGATATTTTCACATCATACCTGATGCTTTACTTTTCTTTTCATGTTATTGCATAATAGCCAAATTAGTACTCTTTCACTGGAATATCAAACTTCCATTAATTTATATTGATAAATTTCATGTTCCCACTCATATTCCATTAATTTAGTTATATGATAAATTATATTATTAGACATCTTGTTTGAAACTGACCACAGGTTTTTTAATTCAAATTTCAAAATGTATAATTTTGGAGATGACTGACCGTTGCATTTATTTATGCTATTAAGTATGGAGAGGCAATTTGGAAGAAAAACAGTATTATTATTATTCAAATGTCACTAGAAGATGCCAAAGGGTCCATAAATTAATTCAAAGAGTAGGTACTTCATTTTAAGTGCCCTATACATGGGACCAAATAGGAAATGTTACTAATGAGAATCATTTCTTAAGTTTATTCTTAAATCAAGAATACCAGGTTGAAAGTTCTGTTTTTCAATTTACAAATAAAATGTCAACTAAATATTTCATTCAGTAAATGTAGAATGAAGAATTGAATTTTATTTTCGTATAACCATTCCTCTCTAAGTCACATATATACGATGACGTATTATAATGGTAATCTCAACCTGGTATTCAGCAACTGATTAGATCATATCTGGTTCAAATCTTGGCCATGACAGGGTCATTCCAAATTAAAACATTACTCTATATTATTCTGAGTACCATAATATTTGCATGTATGTATAGGTAGCTCAGAACAAGGAGCCCCCATTACTTAGTGTGAGTTTCACAGATCTCAGGCCTGAATAGAGGTGATGTCTACAGATCATCGACTAATCAGACCAATGGATTACAATATATCACCATTTGGATATGATGATATTAATAGTGCTTAGGCAGCAAGATTAATAGTTATGCCACATGTTGTTCAAGTACATTTTAAGAGGGAAAATAAATAGAAACATTTTAAGAACATCCTCAATTGAATGAAGTCCCTGTGGCAAACATAATCTTATATATTTTTTAAATGAGTGACCACTTAATGAAATATTATTGTGGTAAATGTTGGCCCCAATGATCAAATTGGCTTCAAATATCAACTGAGGTTTCTTGGCAAAATAAATAGCAAATTTCCACAGATTTTTATTCTGACGTGGGTATTAATGTAAATACATGATCAGATCATTCTAGCATCTGAGGATGATGTATTAACATCAAAACCCGGGTCATAATAATAATATTATTTGTGAAAATTTGCAATTTATTTCACAATGAATCTGTCGACATTCCACAATATCACACCACCACTTCATCTTTACCATTAATCAGCTGAGGGGGCCAGCTGAGGAATTGTAAATGAAAACCTTTTTAGAATACTGATTGTGGTCACAATAATGTTCAAAGAAAAATGTATATTTTTCTTCAATTCTCTTGGTTTTTCAAGATAATTTTTAGATTTAGCCATTTTTCATTTTATTTTTGGGTCTTTATCTATTCATCTACATTGTAATAAACTGGAAGTATGTCTAGGTAAATTTCAGATAGGTATGCCCAATGGATAAAAAGGGGTTTAATTAGCTGAGGAAAGGAGAATTGTTAATTTCTTCTCGCTGTTGAGAATAACCGCAGCTCACTCAACTATTTTGTTAAATATTATTCTCCTCTTCTCAAATTAATGTTTTTATACATATATTAAGGCTAAACACCACTGGCCTGTGGTGTGAATCTCCCACGCAAGATGATGCCACAATCGCTACTACGACAGCGACCCCATATCGCTGTAACTGTAACTACGTCAAGTCCAAAACTAACATCACACCGAGGAATCCACTCCCATCTGAACCCACTGCGATCATTTCATTCAACTCTCACACTTATCCCTCTCCCTCGGACTCAAGGTATTACGGGGGGGAGTGGGCAAGAGTGACGGTGAATAACCATTGGTGTCACAGCTCAGTGAACATAATACATCTTGAGAAGCGCAGACAGTGAGGAATGAAGTACATGTCTGATCGAAGAGATGACATATTAGTGCCCATGACAAAGCTGAAAACTATGTCACAGATCTAATGAAAAACAATCGTTCCACCTTTCCCGGTTGTCCAAGTTACTTCTAATTGAGTGGCATCGCGACAAAAGTGACTGGAAAGACGAGGGAGAACCGCAAATACCTACCAGGAGCTTCTACAAGTCATAATTATCCTACTTTGTGAAGTATTGAAGAACTCTTGGTCCGAGAATAGTTTGATAGGAATATTAAGGATTTCCATGAGTTTCCACCGAGGCACAGACTGTGACCGAGGGATAATGTTCTCTTCTTCAACTTACGATAGGAGAGGCTTTTCTTTAAAAAAATAGAAAATCCCCGCAGTAAGGATGCTATAGTAAAGTAGAATAATTCGTAAAGTGATAATGATTAGTTTAAAATTAATTTTCTAGTGATAAAATATTGTCTTGGATTTTTTTCTTGAACTACATGGGCTGTGGCTACACCGGACACGAGCTGTATTCGACCTTAGAAAATCAAACACAAAAGAGTTTGATTTCTGATTGACTTGGCCGTGTTTGATCGATAAAAATTAAGCTGGATGTTCAATATTTGTGTAATGTTCTGTAGTTTCAAATTTATCTTATATATTTATCTTTCAAATAATGTATAAAATTTATTTCTTAATTTAGAAAGAAAGCATTAAAATTTATGAAAACTAAACGAAAATTAATTTTTACCTTGGCAAGAAATTAAAACTTCGGCAGTCATAATCCAAGTGCCTTTGGTCGGAAAGTTGATTCTTCGTTTAGAACATCTTTAGCGGGCAAAAGTTTTTTTACATGTGGTGTAATCAGTGACGATTGGCTTTAAAATTGCTAGTTTCGAAGTGCATGATCATGCAATGACATTTTTATGAGGCCACCTTACCTTAAATGAATTGGTTAGTAGTACAATTAAAAATATGGAGGTAGCAGCCACAGGGAGCAACATCGTATGTATTGAAGTATGTCATATTAAAGTCAGTCGAAGGAATTTCTTCGCATGGCTCATAAGTAACCCGATTGTAATATCGTAACGTTGTAGCCTGAAATTATGATTTTTCCAGAAACCCAATGAAATTTTGATAAGTTATCAACGAAAGCGCGATAAGCATTGCAAACCTTAAATGTGACATGTCTCTCTGGTACCATAGGGAAGACTGAAAGCCATGCGTTGTATATGATGATCTTCCCAGCAGAGAGAATGGTAAAATGAAGCTCTCCTTCAGTGCGAACATAATTCAGATAAAAATTAAATAGATTTAGGAAATATATGGTGAAATGCATGAAATGAAATTTAAAATGGTGCAGTAAAATTCTTAAATATCAAAGATATTTTGTACCAATTGGTTTTTTCCATAAAAAAATATTTAACGCAAATTTGTTAATATATTTTGAATAAATTGAACGAAAATGAGCAAAAAAATCTAGTAGAAACTAATTGCTAGGCAAAATTTTTTTTGAAATCTTCAATCGTTGGGCAAAGAGAAGGAAAGCCGTTTTCGGGGCAGTGGTGTTTAGCCTTAAAAGGATTTCTTATTCTAGTTACTTAGGTTTTCATGCAAAATTAATTTCTCTAATTTATATGACTCGAAGACAAAAAAATATTTTAATCTTATAATATTTTTGTTGAGGTATCTTACAAGTATCGAGAAATCACAGTGGACATTAATGGGATGCTTAAATACATACAACCAAACAATAACAACTTATGATGAAAGGGAACTTGTTTACCTGCATTTATGCTTAGTAGCAGGTTCACACAAGTATTATGCATTAGTTGGTGAAACAAGTTTGAATAAAATAATTTGTGCAATAAACCATCTTAAAATTCTTTGCTTGATGAAGTATTTTCACAATAAGTATATATTATTTTCCTACAATGGTGTTTCACTGTGGGATATCCTAAGGTTTTAAGGATATGTGTATTATGTAGCACATCAAAATTTCTGAGCTATCATATTTTTCAAAAACTCTCTACCACCAAGGTAACATTTAATGATATATTTTAATTGTAGAAATACAGGCTGGGGTACTAATATTTGGTAATTATATATCCTTCAAAATTACTTTCCCCTTTATTTATAAAACAAATTTAATTTGATTAAATTGGTTCCTTTGGTGTTTATTATTACCCGATGGCTTAACTCATTTCTGCATAGAATATGTATCATTGTATATTGTTTGTGCTATATACATAGAGAAGGTATTAAAAATTAATATCAATTAACCTTAAAAATAACTGAAATTCAATGGGCATACTATACCTGATGAATATTTCCACCATTTCATTGGTGTAAATTATTCTGAAGGCAAATAATATTTTAAAAAAGAAATAGAAATGAGTGCAAGTTTTGAATTTAGCAATTAACTACATATAACTGCTATTACTTCATTAACACCTCAATCATGGGTTTTTTAATGAGCTAAAGAATTTAATTCATTCTTGTGTATGCATGTGCATTATATATTTTGCAAGTTCACATAGACTTTTGTTAGTTCTATCTCATTAGTTATCCAATTGTTTGTACATGATTCATTTGCCACACAGATCCATTGAACAAGTTCTTGAGGGGTTTAAAACTCAAGCTGAATTCATAGCTTAATATGTTGGGAAATGATAATGAATGAAATATACATATGGGTACATTTTTTAAACCTGTCCTAAACTATTAGCTTAACAAAAATAGAATGAGAGAAAAACCCTCATCAACTTGTTGGAAGATTGTGTTAAAAGAGAGATTCACCATTAGTGTCAATCAACTTGTCTTTTACCAACTAGACTACAACCTTTTCCAGGAACTGTTTCTGTTGTCAATTTCCAGATTGGTACCAATTACATAAATCTTTGGTCAATATTTCATATCACTTCTCTGCTCATTTGACCCGTTTAGCCTTCCAGCATTTAATATGTTTGCAAATACTTATCAGTGACTTTTTATGAATAAAATTTTAAATCAGGCTCTGAATTTTCAGTTTTAATGCCAATCATAAAGATAAGTAAATCTCATGTAAATTGTATTCTTTTACCTTCGGCAAGATATCTTTTCGTTGGTTGTGCTACCAAAATAATATAATGTGATGGATCCATCATTGACTCTGGTGATCACAATCATCTTTAAATTTCATGTCTATATAATGTTATACAGTAAAGTAATTTATCATTTGTATTCCAGGCATCAAAGTTGACATAAAATGGTCAACCCAACAAAATGTGCAATGGTTCATTACGATCCATCTACATCTATTCATAATTATCATTTTCACTCTCTGATAAATCAAGAAATTGTGTTTTTCCATCACATTTTTCCAGCTGTTCATTCCGTACCCTTTGGTAAATTCTTCTCCCTTTTAGTTGTGTTTAATCATTTCCATTGTCCATTGCCAGTTTTACACTTTTATTCCTCACAACCGGATTTATATCAGCTCAGATTTTTTAAAATAATTGTAACCCACATGTTTTTTTCGGCTTTAATAATCATCTTCCATTTCCATCACCTCCCTGGATCCAAGCGTTTTAACCTAGCGCATTTTCTTTCTCTTCGCCTCATCCTCGTGGGCCTTCTTAACAATCGCCAGCTTGGAATGAGGGTCTGCTGGAGGCGGTAGTGCACGGTACGGAGGGTCCCTTGTCCCATGCAGCATTAAAGTCCACTCCTTTATGAATCCTGTTTGTGGTATTTGTGAATTGAAGCTGACCTGTGACGAAAAAGGAAAACATTGACATCATGTTTCATGCTCTTTTTTTGATCAGTAACACTATTTCGATGTACGTTTATGGAAAACACTTTCCTACGGGGTCATTTTGTGTAAGGTCAACCACACCATGACACCCACCGACTCAGATTTTAATGAAACTTTTTGCATATCATCCCTTTGATAATTTAAGAGGCAGCTCCAAATATTAACATGTTATTTCCATATATTACAAAACGTATTACTATATATTATGATTTTTAGGGAGATGCAGGCAGTGCATAGTGCCTTGTGAGGTGAACCTCCATAATAGATGATAAGAATTGTGATATGGCTACTTCAAAAAATAAATTTAAAATAGCAATTAAAAGTAACATCTGGAATTTTGGATCGTATTTTAACTGCAGCTTTCCATTACTTGCATTAGTTGAGGTGCTGTTATCTGACACTTAAAAAAGTAATCACAGCTGTGATGATATATATTCAAATACTCATTTAAGTAATATATTGTGATTTTTTTAGATCAAAAACCATGCTTAGTCACAATTGTTTCATTAGGGTAACTCAATCTAATGGAGAGAATGACAAAAAACTGTTCCATTGGCTATTTTGAGGAAATGAAACTAAAATGGTATTAATTTTTATCGAAAGAATGAAAAAAAACCAAGATTTTTATTCCTGAGGATGAATCTTCATATTTTAAGGATAATTACAATAAAATAGGTGTTAAGATTGATTTTCTCCCTTTTTGGCAATAATTCTATTACATATTAGTTAACCACGTTTTTGTCAAAAACTGCTGCTAAGACATTATGTATATAAGAATTTTTTAGAGACTAAAATAGACAGTTTAAGGGCTCATGTAATTTTTATGATATTCTAACATCCTTGTGGTAATTGCTAGAAAATATCTTGAGAAATAATTTACAAATTGAATGAATGAAGGGTAATCTACCGGTTTAGGTAGGTTTTTGATGAATCTGAGCTTAGGTTGGCCGCATAACATCTAACTACAATCCCTCTTCAAATCTGCATACTTCCTACCCCCTATCATTCTGTCCAA
>WURS02000003.1:2385282-2398215 GCA_011762765.2 Rhinocypha anisoptera
AAAAAAAATTGTTATGGTGTCCACTTTAAATTGGCCTGTTAGTGCTGTATGTGGGCGATTGGAAAATTAAAAAAAAAAAAAAATATCAGAAATTCTGTAATTAAGACTTAAATATATTTGAAATTTATATCTTAAATATAACTTAAATAAATATCTTTAATTAAGACTTAAATATATTACTCACCTATTATGTACTATGGTACTTTCTACTCTCTTATGTTTTATAACATAATTTTCTGGGGCTCACCGTCACACGCTTCAAAAATTTTCAAACTGCAAAAACATGCTATCCGAATCATGTCACTAAAGCCTCATGATGCTCCCTCCAAACCCATCTTTAAAGATTTACACATCCTACCATTTCCATGCATCTATATATCATCACTTATAATTTTTGTAGGACAGAATCTCAACTTGTTCACTGTTAATCCTGATTTACATCAACATGAATCAAGAAGTAAGAAAACTCTCCACTACAACTCAATAAGGACTAGCAGTACAAAGCTGGGGCCACGTGAAATGGGTCTCAGACTTTATGACACACTCCCAGTTTATATAAAAATGATTACGTCCATTGAGTCCTTAAGGAAAATGATTAAACAGTATTTTCACGAAAAGCATTACCATTCAATCAATGAATACCTATTGGACATATGAAATTACATGTTTTCTCAACTACATGTTTTTGTCAATCTTAGTATATGAAGAATTTGATTGAATTTTGTAACTGTGTGCTTTACTGTATTGTTTTTTGTGTCAACCTCTTTTTCTTATATTGTTTATATTTTGTTCAACCTTTCATATCTACTGTTTAATATCTATACCTTTTGATGCATCATATATCTACATTGTAGATCATTTTGACAAATAAATATTAATGATGATCAAACCACTGCCATTATATATATATAATGAATACCTTTTTTGAAAAGTAGAAGGGAGAAATATGCTAAATCTCTAAGGATTAAATATAATACCTTCTTAGTATGGTACATTTTTAGGCATAAAATCTAAATGAGTTTATTGCGGAAGAATACATATTAAAAAGGAAAATGTGTATTAAGTTCACACAAACTACACTTAAGTTTAGATATTTTTACCTCTCTAGGTGGAGCCAAAACATTGAATGTCTTCATATCACCAATATTTTTCTTGTCATCATTCCATCCATATGAGAGGAAGGGGCCTTGAAGATCATGAATTCCATGGAGGTTTCTAGTAGTTTTTGATAGGGACTTGCCAGAAGCTAATGAGCTCCCATGGCATGGCCTTTGCTTTTTCGAAGGCTGCACCTTATTCTCCTGTACTTTAACAATATCTTTTAGCGATTCCATACTTTGGGACACTTTTCTGGACAATTGATGCTTTTTTGCCACCGACCTTTGACTAGATTAAAAATGTTTCACAACACAATGTTTAGAAAGCAGCATATAATAAGAGGCATAGTATAAAGTGGCAACAGGTTGAATAAGACCTTTTACCTAGATGTACGGTGAGTCCAGTTTGGGGTTTGTACACCAGCTTCATGAAAAGTACTGGTACCAATGTCATTAGTTTCCTTGCAGGTTTTATCAGGAGTACAGTCATATTTTACGTTAATGTCTTGTTTCCTAGAAAAAAGCCAAATATTTCAGTTATGCTAAGAAAATTTGTTTTATGGAGATAGGTCCAATATTTACCTCATAAATTAGTGAGCGGGAATAAAGTTGTGAACTTGACAGGATTAATAGCAACATAAATTATCAATTTTATTAGCCCACCAAATAAGAATGTTTAACCAGCTCTACTTTCGAATATCAAGAACTGGGCAAGAGTAACGTTTAGACAGTAGCCACAACCTAAGAAACGGAAGTTTCCAAGAAGATAAAATTAATTTCACCTCCCATATCCATATGACATGCCTCGATGATGAGTCTCTTGAGTATGACTGAATATAGTTTTAGAAATTTCCACATGTATTAAAAAAATTTTCATTAGACGATTTGGGGGTAGATTATAAAAAAATTTCTCCATACCTTTCGCAGAGAAAAGTTGGAATGATCTAGTGTTTACCTGGCAATTTGTTCTTTCGTTACATAAATGAGTAAAATTGTCTCTAGCAAATTTGGAAACTGAAACACTGTAACTAATACCGAAATAGGACCAGCAAATATTTGCCAGGTCCCTGGCATACATAGCTAAATTAAAAGTATGATAGATCTAAACAAAATGAAGCAAGCAATACAAAGAAGGAAAAGCAGTGGAAGTAATGACTTTTCTAACTAAGGTGAACCACAAGAAACTTCAAATCTTTAAAAAAAAAAATTGACTTACCCCTTCAGAGAAGCTTTTCTCTCAGATTTTGTACGCGCTACCACACACTCTTCACAACCACAGGCGTCATCAGTTGTTTGGAAATCCCAATAATGATCAGCTAAATTCATAGCTCGCCGACTTTCTCTAGTAAAAAATGATCCAGTGATTCATTCTAGTTTAAATTATTTAAAAAAGCACTATGTGAAGCATTCCATGTATCACTCACCTTAGTTTTATATTTTCCAACCACATCTCCTTCGATAATTCTTCATTTGGTTCATAATATTTTATTTTGTACTCAGTGCACCTGTGAACCATTTTTTAATACCTTAGAAGAAGAATCTATACTATTTTGTACAAAAACCTATAATCTGCTTCTATATTTGATGTTTTTCCACAAGTCAACTAAAATCATACCCACGACGGGGAGTATATTATTATTATTGACGAACTGTGTTTGGAACAGACTCACGAAAACAAGTATGTGAAAACGCTGCGAATCGCTTTCCGTTTTTGGACTGTTTACACCGGTTGACATCGCTTGTTAAATGCCGTGATCGCTGTGATTAATGCTCATTGTTTTGGTGAGGGCTTTCTATTTAGAGCCCAGCGTTCTATGACAAGGGATTGTATCGTGAAAGTACAATTCAAGAGAAATGAAAACACGTTCGCTCAAGGTATACATTGCGTAATGCGCATAGCTTGTACTGAATTCCATCTGCAGATCTTTTTAACTGGAGTAGAATCTACCGTCGTTCACCTGTGCCAAGAGAACGCCCTAGGTACTACATATTGATAAACATTAAAGTTTTTCTTGTTAAAATTGATCTTTTATATTGTAAAAAGATGCATCAGGCATTTTTGTGAACTCGATAACGTCGTAATTCTTAATCATTTCTCTCGCGAGCTCCAGGATAAGTCATTTTTTTATAGAGTAATATGTTGTGACATTTAGCAAATGTCACTTACTGCATTAGTTTTGAGTGATTAATATTTCCAATGTTTAATTTACAGAATGTCTGATGCTACAGCACGAACTCATACTCCGGAGCCGATAAAAAAATTGATGCAGTTACAAATAGAACGACTTAAAAAAGAGGTAAAATATCTGTGAATAGGGGTTACACATTATTTTTTCTCCGAATTCTATTTTATTCATGTGACTCGTCTTATTTTTTAATGGAATAAGTTGACTCCTGTCTTATCCGTTAGCATCTGGTTATTGAAAGTTCAAATGAAGTCAGAAGAACGGCTTAAAAAAGTATTAAATATTTTATTTTAATATTCAAGGATGACGAGGAACAATGGATTTCCGGTGAAGAGTTATATACAGAGGGAAGTAGTGATGAAGACGACACAGCAACACGCGTGAAAAGAAAAGGCCGCGAGGAACGAGCAAGAGTGCATAGAAAGGTGAAAGAAATCCGGGACAAAGTAGATGTGGCTTCCATAAGGGGTAAACATATGCAAAGAAAAGAAGCGTGCGTTAAAGAAAGTCCCAAAAAAATCCCCCTAGGCGTCAATACATCAAAAGATCATGGTCAGCATGAGGAAGTATCTAATAAAAAGGAAGAGACAAAACCAGATACCCTTAGAGACCCATGCGACAGGTTAGTCGAATCTGAAGAGATTCATTCCAAGGAGGATGAGAAGGCTGAGGAATCTAATGAAGCTTCTGGTGGGGTTATGCTTTCAGAGCCTGAAATCTCATGGAGGCCTAAAAGGGGAAGTATTAAACTTCCCAGCCTTAATTATGAAGGTAGGGTGGAATTGGTATCAAATTCACAGACCCAGTGAAGTTTGGACCAGTAGAGGGATAATCATTTTAATATTATAAATTTTGATGTGGACATAAATGTACAGTGCAATAAAAGCGAATTTTGTGATTGGCTGTTTTATATGCACGAATTTTAGAGTACAATTTAATGATGATCGTCATGACTGCAAATTTTTCGATTGTGGGAGAGGACTACTGGTGGAGGGGTCCTTTTACGAATTGTTCTTTAAAATTATAATTTGGACTAAATCGATGGTTTTATATGCTGCTTACACTATAGGGGCCTTACATTGCATTTAGAGGAGTTTGTATATTGCATTTGTTACCAAAAACTAGGTCTAAATGCTGACTCCACTGTGTCTGTGATTTTAAGCTGTTGGTAATTTATACTGCATAATCTTGTTAATAACACGAACTTCTTTGGATCCCTTAAAAAAAGTTTACATCTTTTCATAACTTTGTAGTTTTACTAAAAGGTAATATGTGATAGTGTCCTTTTGTTGACATACTTTATATTATTGCTAATAATTTATTTTTATAATTCCTCAAAATTCTGTGACATATGCAGTCTTTTATTGTTAAAATGAGGTATTTATTTTTGGCTAATTAAGAATTCATTACAATTACCTATTTGTTTATTTCTATTAATATTTCAGTAATTTATTTCCATTGACATTCATATCTGCTATTCTGCCCTTCCACAATTCATCTGTATTGATCAAACCTGGTGGTTGACACTCATTGATTTTCTGTCAAGAACATAATATTTATTTTTTATAATGTGCTTATCCTGCACAATGGCTGTCCCATGGATTGACCATATTGTAATGATGTATATTTATAGAAATATTTGTATAAAAGAATTAACTAATGCAAAACTTGAAGCAGGCAAGTACTTGATGAATTGTATAAAGAAAGATTTTATTTTTATCTAACTCCTTAACTTTTCAGAGTTGGTAGTTCATAATAAGAAAGTGTGGTGTGGGCTTTATTACGTTACCAAGTGTATAGAGAATTATCACTGTTATTTTGTATGTGTTATACACTTATGTGTGATGGCTTGTTCTGCAAGGTTATTAAGTCTGGTTGAATGGAAAATATATCAATGGAAAGTTTACCAATCATACCCAGTACAAATGGAAGTTCCTTGAATATTAGGATGCTAGAGACATCAGATAAGGTTGTGACTAGCAAAGGAGGAATAAAACCTGTGAAGGGTACAAATTTCATCAGAAGGAACATACAGGTGGACACATTTAATTATTTTTTTTATTATTCCTAAACATAAGTCAAAGAGTATTGGATTTTATCACAACTTAGTACTCTATGTGATAAAATATTGAGCCTAAGGAATGTCGAAGCTTTTAGAGACTCGCAATAATATAGCTTACCTCTTATGTATTAATTTCTTCCACATTATACTTATTTTTGTAAATTATGTATTGTCATACATAAGAGTTTCATTGCAGTTAATCTTGAGCACAAAAGCAGAGGTGCATGAATCATATTTTATAGTTATTAAAATATATCCTAGTCTTGCATCTCTTATGTTCCTAATTCTGCAAGATTAATAGCATCAGTAGCTAAAAATATCATGTTTATTGACAGCATATTTAGATTTTGTAGTAGAAATATGTAAGGAATGGCAGTATTAGTAGAGCTTGGAAAATTTTCTGCTGTATTTATTTAATATTAAAATAATTTTTTCATCAGTTTACAATCAATTTGTAGCATTTAAATTATTTGTAACAATAACCTAAAATTGATGTTGAAATTAATATATTTATTTATTGAATCTTAAATGAGCAATAAAATATCTATGGACAGAGCATGTCTGATTATTATCTCAATTTACCTAGTTTGTAGCAAGATATAATGACCATTTATATTTATAATAATAATATTCATTCCTTAGAGATCACAATTTCAATCGACACTGGAATCCATCAATGTATGACAATACTCACAAATACACCTGGCATATAGTGAACAAAACATTAAGGTTAAGGTAGCATTTAAAATGAATCAGAAAGTTAGTCCTTTACATCATAGTCATTTTTAATTAGTAGAGATTCTTTCACACATTGTTTATATTTTCTGAGATGGAGACTTTTAAAGTTAGTAAGTAATTTGCTAAAAATCTTTGATACTGAATGTAGTGGTTCATGTAGGGAAAAGGTTTCATGGTAGTCCATGAAATGATGGTAGTAGTATTTTTTAATTATAGGGTGCTTCGATGGCTATGGTCATTTCACACCTCTTCAAAAAAAACCAACTTGAACAAACACAACATCAATACCATGGGTAGGACTCGAACCTGCAACCTTTCAGTTAGCCGGCAAGCATGCTAACCCAGCTGGCACCATGAAATGATGATAACATTAAATGGTGTCAGGATTTAATTGATTATATTGATATCTCAGAGTCTATTTATTTAGCAATTATTATTTTTTTCTTATAATTTACCTGTATATAAGTGAGAGATCTTTTTCTTTTTTCCAGAACTTTTTCCAACTTCTGTAGAATATATCTTGAACCCAGTTGATTACTTTTCATTGTTTGATGATATGATATCACTTTGTTCTCATGAGTTTAAGGACATGAGAAATTAACAAAATGGAGATTGGTATATCGCATCTCTCCCTTGTATTCTCTTCTCAACTTGTTTAGCCATCACATTTGAAATGTTTCACTCTACATATTTCATCACCTGTCTGTAATTCAACCTTAGTTATTCTGGAGTACTTCCTATATGTATTACTGTTATGATCTTCAGTAAACTATTGAAGCACTGTGTCCAGTTTGTCTATTTCCATCATGTATAAATCAGGGGCTTCAGTTCTTGATGACCACATGTTCAATACTTAAATACTGTCTTGATCTTTTTATTCATCACTTTCCACAGATTAGTTGTTTGCACTGCCTTTCCCCTAAAGAGAGCAAATCATTTTTTTTATTGCACTAATGACAGTGACGTACATCTGAAAAGAGAATTTGTGGCCTTAAATAAGGTGTCTTTTTATTTGTAAAAAGTTTATTTTAATTCCATTATTTCAGACGAGAGAGGGAAATGCATTAATCACAAAAAATGAGATTTTTTGAGAACGTAGAATAAGGAAGTCAACTTGATAGAAAGTTGTCCAAGAAGTTGAAACAGCTTAAGAGTCCTTTCATGTTTAAAAATCAAAGTTGCTTTAGAAAGCATTGGCAAAATGCAGGACATTTAAGTTTAATTTCTGAAAATTACAATCTACATTTAATATTATTCCACGAGAAAGTGGTATGATCAAAGGCTTAGCTAAAAGCCCACCTGTATCTAATGTTTAGAGACAATGGTCGCAAAATCATTCATTCATATCATTTATTAGACGTAAAACACAATTGTGAACTAGTCCTCGTCAATGATGACAGTAAAATAAATACAATAATGAGTACTACTTAAAAATAATCTTTGAACACATCAAAATATAAAATCATTACTCACAGAAGTTCAAATCATGTGTATCACATTCAAAGAATTCATCAAAAGAAGAGAAGAATTTCTTTATGAGCCAATCATAGATAACATGTTTACATTTATTAAGACTAATATGTCTTACCTCAAGAGGCAAACTGTTAAAAAGGTGCATCTTGAGTACAGCGTAGAAATTGCAGCTTTTGGTTAGTCGGTAATAGGGCACACCGAGAAAATCCCTGTTTCTCGTGAAGTGGGAGTGTACATTGGCTCTTGTCTCCAGGGAATTTAAATTTGCCTTTACATCTCAGAGACATTTAACCATATACAAACTGTAGAGGGTCAGGATACCAAGCTTGTTAAAGAGAAGCTTACAATGGTCCCTAGGGTGGAGAAGGAAACAACTCTAACTGCCCTCTTTTGCATTTTAAATAGACTTATGGAAAACGAGGAAGAGCCCCACAACTCAATGCCATATAAACACAAAGGGGTAATTGTTTGTTAATTTTAAAATATTCATTGAATCTTAATATTGCTTACAAATATGTAAATTTCATTATATAGTGCATAAAATAAAATTTGATAACTCCTCATAAGTATTCTGACTTTGACATTTATAAGTTCATCAAATACATCATCACTTCAAAACAAAACACTTCTCACTCAACAAATTTTAGAGTTAGCTAGAGATTTTAAATTCAACTAGTTTTAGAGCCTCTGGTACACAGTTTCATCCTTTACAAAACTGTTACTAGCTATACATAGTAATAGAATTTTAAAATCTATTGGGGAGATTTGCAAGGTGCATGAGTCTTTTATCACATTCCATGTACCACTTTATGAATTCATATATTCTAAATTCCATAATGTGCTGATCACCATTTTAGGGAAGAGAAAGTCTCATTACATGTAGGACAATGTCATCATTCTTCATCTCATCAGATACAAGTGTTTTCCTTCATAGCTCTAAAATTCATATGTCTTGAAGGCACGAGATGAGGAAATCTGTATATTAGCATCTACCAAAATTTATACATTTAATGTAAAAAATGCTTCTATCATACAATTCAGATGGCCAGTATCCTTTATATATTCACAAGGTTACTCTGTATTGTGTTAAACCACGAGCTACACTTTTCTTGGTCTACTTTTTCCAGGAAACAAAATATTTTTTAATAGCAAGCTGTTGGCCGAGGCATAATGAAACTGTATTTGCATGAAAGGTGGTGAACACAACAGTCTTAAGAGATCAGCTATAGATGATGAATTAAACCATTTTATTAAACTACGAAGACTTTTCATGCTTGCAAGGAAATTGAATGAAGTTCATAATTAGAATGCACATTATTAGGCATTACATGTGTCACTGAATGCATAAATAAAAATCTTTTCTGCTCTAGTATTGAAATTAAAACATTTATATTTAGCAATCAATACAGTTACAATAGTATTGAACTGAGATTATTACAGTTGGTGTGCAAGAAAAAAGAAGATGACTTTGCCTCATTATTTCTCACCGAGATAGAGAATAAAAGATTGGAAGAGATTTTGAGCGATGACAAAAAATTAAAAAGGAATTCAAAACAAGGTGAAGATTTAAATACCATGATCAATCCATACCGTTTGAGTAAACAAAGTGAACTGTCAGTTAGAGAAATAGACTTAAAACTTCAGGTAAGATATTAATTGTATTCCTGATCTCTCCAAATAATTGGATTTAATTTTTAAATGTTAAGTAAATTATAAACACATATACAGTGATCCTCCTATTGAACCAATTTAACCAACAATTGATTTCATATCAGTGTGTACATGCATACTTTCTTGTTGTTTAGATATTAAACCCAGGTTACATAGTAACTCATCCTGAAGAAAATTCCCCAGTTAACATTAAATCCAAACAGACTTCTAAGGCTGCTGGTGCAGACATTAAATCACGAAATAGAAAGGATATGGAGAACTTGCGGGAAATAGATAAAATGCTCAATAAAATGAGAATTGCAGAGAAAGGGGTATGAGAGTCTACTTTGGAGCATCCAAAATTTGACAAAATAGTAGCTGCATACTGTGTATGTCTTTTCAGCATTAGTCAGTGAATTTCACACTTTTTTCCATAATTTTTGCTACTGCCTAGGCATAATCTATTGCTGAATAGAACAAAAATCATTCAATTTGCATTTTTACATTATTATTCTTTCAATTGCATTAACTCATAATATTTAGCATGTTTCTGTGCACTCATATCATGATCATTGTTGATGAGGTTGACAGATAATGATACCAGTGGTTCAATTAATCTTCTATTTATTCAGTCCATTAACCTCTTTATATCTGCATAATTCTAATCTCCTATGAAAATTACAATAACATTTTTTCCAGTATGTCACTTCTTTTTATAGTTTTTATCAGATATATGCCTTCACCCAGTCTTCGTTGACCCATTATATTCGTGCTCCATTCATCTGAATTTCAACCTCCCCATTTCCAATTCCTTTTTCACTGCAGACCATGCCACGTTAATAATTTAAATATCACTCCATATATGTATATATGTTTTGATATGCTTCCTTATTTCCAGGCAGATGTTACTGGCTTTTACCAGTTTTTTCTTTTAGTAGAATGCCTTAAGGCAAGCAATTGCTTGACTGAGCTATTACTGCTATTTCCATGTTCATACTGACACCACTGCTTATTCATTTTATGTCCTCTTGTTTTTGCAATTGGTACTACTATGTTCCTCAAAAAGTCACTTTATATTTTAGCATTTGAATAAACGTTGCATAGTACTTTACTCTTACATTCATGATGGATAGGATAAATGAAACTTTGCAATTCCACAAATAACACTTTATTACGACCGGTTTCGTTCACTTGGTGACATCGTCAGATTTCCTATATCTTACATTCAATTTCTTTTTCATTATTATTTTCCATAAATTATCTTTTTCTATTCTGTATTCATCTTCATTTACTTTTGTATTGATTTATCTTTGACTGTGTACTGGTCCTAAATGACCTTTTGTCATATTCTGTTTATATTCGCTAAAATGACCTTAGCCGTCGATGCACCCTAAAAACACACTCACTGTTTATATTCATTTAGAATTCTGTTACATATTTTCATCCCAGATTACAGCACTAAAGCTTTGTAAAGTGATTGTTCATTATCCTATACTCAGCTTCGATCTTTCATTGCACAAACTTGTGTTTTGCTTCCCCTGATCTTCCCTGCCTGCTGACCTATTCTATTTCACCTCCTCAACCAGGCCTCTTGCCCTTTGTTTTTCAAAAGCTTGTATCTTCTTTCTTCAGTCAATGCAGTTATATTTCTCCATTTTTTCTCTCACAATAACAAACATTGGTCTAAAAAAAAAGTGTTTTGGAAGAGAGATAATGATACAACTAACAAACACCTCTCGACTAAATTGCGATAACATCACATAGTTGTGTTTTCTACATTTTATGGGCAAAGACAGGCATAGAAATAAAGGATAAAAAAGAAGTGAGCTAATATTTAAGTACCAGAAGTAAAAAATGAATTTAATTCACTTCCGGAGAGGATTTCTTAAAGAAAAAAAATAGGCACCGCTGAGGACTGAACTCGAGGGTCCCAGCATAGAATGCAAGCACTTAAACAACTAGACCAACTTCTGACCATGGCAAAATGTGAATTTATTTCTAGTCTATTTCCGTGATATTCTATTAATTTATTTTGTTTGGATGCAGGCTTATGGGGAAGAAAGCCGAGACACATGTACCTTATTTTTTCTTCTAGTTTCGGGGTAGAAATTTTCATCGAGATTCATGATCCAAGTTTGGTGACCTCTCCTTGTTATCAGATAAAAGAAACTGTTTCTGGCTCTACTTTTTGGAAATCCATGATAATAATGGGGTAAAATAAACTTTGCATTTCCACATGTGTATAAAATTATTTATTCACAACCTGATTTCATTATAGAGTAACATCACCTGGTGACAATATATAAAGAGTTCCCACTTAAATACCCTGGCTAGGTGGGGTTGGGGAAAGATGGAGGGTATTGGGATGTTAAGGGGACATCAAATGTATTAGGGAAAGGTATCATGGAAGCTTGTTTTCTCTTCATTTACCCTACTTTCAAATTTTTTTTTGGGATGGAAATTAATATTTGTCCAGCCCAGTCTTTTGTCCAAATTCCATCATAAATACTTCAAAAGGACTCACCAAAACTCTTCCTTCATCCTTTTTTCTAATATCTTCTTATGAGTGCATCATATATTCAAAATGCCTTGTTATTGTATAGTACCCTTCCCATATGTGCAGTCTTATCTATTTACTGTAGGGTTCTTCCACCTATTCCTTCCATCTTCCCTAAATTACTCCAGTTGTTTTAATAACTTTATAGACTAATCTATAAATAAATAATATAATCATTTTCCGTTCTATTCTTGACAGTGGTCTAACTTTCCCGCAATACACTCATCTTTCTCTGCCTTTCTAAATTTTCATGCACCTGTATTTCTTCCCACCATATTTATTTTGCCTTGTCAGTCTCTTGCTTCAGTTTATAACTTGCCTCCTTGTGGTGTTCCTTTTCTCATACTCTTGATTTCACATTTTGGCAATGTCTTCAAGCCACTATCTTTTTAATTACTTCTTATAACTGATGATTCTTTGATATGTCATTTGGAGAGTTTAAAAATGCAAATCAAATATGAAACTACTCCTTTAGGTCAAACAAGTGACATTCAATAATATTGAGAATACCATTTGCGGCAGTCATCAAAAGGTATCAGTGATTCGATGCAAAGAATTGCTTTTCATAGTCAGGGACAAAGCTCAACACATATTGTATGATACAATATGTTAAATGTAGGCATAAGAAAAAGGGGAGCAGCATTTCACCCTCTGCTTCCAGTGGTTCCTCCCAAAATCCTTCTACAGTAAATTGCACTGCTTGGATTCCAAACTGAATATCCTAGAGTTAACCAGAAACACTTTACATTAGGTGAACTCTATTTACTAGACTACCCTGCTACCTCAGTGTATAGTTTTAAAGAAAAAATAAGCACCTGAAATTTAAATTTTCTTCTTCAACTAATTAATCAATTTTTACTTGAGAAAATATCTATCAGTTTAAAAAAATGAACTTGTTTTTCTTAAACTTTCAGCATGATTTTCTATAAAATTATTTTGATAAATTGAAATAACATTTTTTTACTGAACCCTTCAGAGGTAGAAAAAAAATATATATATATATTCCTATATATACCTATATATATCACATTCAATGATAGTAAATAAGGAAAGGGATAGGAACAAATAAAAGGACTAGATATTGAGGAGGTCGGGTGTTCGAGTCCCGGCTGAGGATAAAACTTTTTCTCATATGAATTTGTTGGTTTCCATCATATATTTTCAAACCAC
>WURS02000003.1:2398315-2416668 GCA_011762765.2 Rhinocypha anisoptera
GACCTAGTTTATTCTGATCTCTAATGGTTCGGGGGAAAAATGACATTTTAAATCTATTTGTTCTACAATCTATCTCCTTGATTTACCGGGTGTGATCTGATCTACCAGTATGACAGGGTTTTCAATATACATTCAACCTCTTTATTGAAGTTATATGAAGCATTAATCTGCTTAAAATTTATACAATAAATGTAACCTATATTTCAGCCTACGACCAACGAGTGGTTCCCAGCCTAACCTTATATTAAAACCTAATGTCATTTATATACAAAAGGAATAATAGAGGACCAATAATGCTTCCCTGGGAGAGCTGCTTTCTTCTCACCTTCTTAGTGAGGCACTTTTCTTGATTGTTTCATTTTAGTTGTTAGAATCATAAAAAAACATGAATTATTCATTTAAATAATCACGTGTTTTGTGAAGTATTAGAAGCAAAGTTTTAAAAACTATGTAATTAATAGATCCATCCTTTATCTACACTAAGACATTTTTACAGACATAGTGTGAATGTTAATGTTGCAATAATCCAGAAACTAGACGTTTCTCCCACTTTTCCACATGATCTCAAAATATCTTTTGGTGCTGAACTCGAACCTACCCCTATTCCCTTAAGGTAATCCACCTCATAACTTCTCCCCCCTCCATAGCAGGTAGGCACAGATGAGGGTAATCACCAGTTTACAAGCATCAGCGGATTAGGTCTTACCTTGTTCGCATTGCCTTGGTGTGCATGTTTGAACTGAGAGACAAAGTCGATCTCAATTCTAGTTATAATTCATGCATGACACACCTCACATGAAAACTTAGATTCGCAGTCTACAAGCAGATGAAAAGGAAGCAAGCTCATGTTCTTGGGCATTCCATTAATTTTATTCTTTTTATGGAGTTTCCAAATGATAGACAGCAATATTTAATATTATTTTGAATAAAAAATTACTGATAAATTAGATATTTATTGATTCAATTAATATCTGAAATTAAAGTGTAATGTGATAGCGTAATCCACAGTTCCTAACACCCACCTTAGAGGTCTCGCCATCCATATGGTAGTTAATATTATATATATAGTGATATATAAAATTACCTGCCACAAGGATAAAACTGTTTTGTTTCCTCACGAACATATATATGTATATGTTTTTCTGTTACCGGGCTAGCTGCATCACCAATTTCTAGGTCACATTTGCTTTTTGGAAGGTATAGCACGATTCAACCAAGCTGGTTGGGTTAGATGAGTAGGAATCGTTCTCTCTGGCTAACCCAAAGGTCATGGGTTTGAATCCCACTCAGGGTATGTTGTTGCGTTTGTCGTAAACTAATAGTCCTGAATGTTTGGCATCAGCAAGGGAATGGTGCCATAAAATTAAGTGCCAAAACCACTAAAATCGACTCCAGATTAACTGAGAAAAAAAACAGTGCGATTCAACCAATAAGAGGGCCCTATTTTACAAGCTACAACCAATTACAAAATAGATACTGACAACTGGGCTAATCCCTACTCCAACTGGACTACTTTTCAACCCCTCCTGGCCCTATGTGTCTCCCCCTTCCACCCAGAGGTCTCTTTCACCTTGGGGGATGCGGCCAATGCTGGAGCTAAAACAGTCTGACTGTTGAAACCGAGAATTCATAAGGTATGGAACACCCTTAGGGTTAAGAGGCTGTATAGTTTTGAATTTTTTTAAATATTAAAAACATACATAATAGAATTTTCAAGATCAAACATCCTATGTTAGGGTCATCAAGTAAATTAGGAAAGGCTATTTTTCTTTACCGAAAGTTTGTAGTTGGTAAACTAATATATGAAATTGACTTTATCATTTTCTCTTTTGAATTGACAGCTGGAGTAATAATAGTTTTATTTTATTATTATTTACAGAATTCAATGTATTTAACTCATCACTTTTAGAAGATCAACGTAAACATTTAACTTCTATCTTTAGATAAATTTTCCAGGTCTGAATTTTGTTTCTTCACAGCTTTTTCCAATGCTTTCATGAAATCATCCATGGATACTTCTGGAGACTGAAGGAAATATGCATGTGCTAGGAATGGTATCTTACGTAATGTTCTTCCACTCATGCCCTCACTGGCTCTATAAAAAAAGTAAAAATGAAGAGATAAAATTATCAACAAGGTAGGTTTATGATTAATGCTATATTTACTTTGAGGAAATTTGATAAATCATCTGGAAACTGCAACAAAATTTTAGCATTGGTTTTGTGGATGTAAAAGTTCATGCATTTACATTTTGAAAACTATGCTATATATACATCAGAATTATATATATTTTGTACTGATCTCTTCCTTAAATATTCAATGTGCTTGCATGTTTGCAGATATAATGATGAGATCAATTAAATTCTATGGAGAAAAACTATTCTTTCAGGATCTATACACATATTTCCTTCTACCAAGTCAGTTTCTGGTCACAAACATATTCAATTATTAAGTTTACGAAATAGAAAAATTCTTTGGAGACAAAATTAATCACAAATCTATTTATTATTTTTACCAAACTATTGGTAAAAGTCCTAATAGTGTAATAGTTTCTTCCTATTATAAAAAAATGGTTAACTAACCATTTTTAAATAAGTAAAATATCACTACACCTAGGCATTACTTGACCTTTAATTCTCCCAGTAGTGAAATGAACATGGTTAGCAACATTCTTAAGTTAGTAACTTTACATTTTTCAATATTAACAAATATTTATTTCTTAAAATAGTAACAAATACAACAGTAGAAAATGTAAAACTACCTAGTTAACAAGGCTTCTTCACTTTAAAAAAGTTTATCCCATATAGAGATGATCTATGTCACACTGATAAGGATCACTGGATGGAGTAAGAATGACATTAGATTTCACCTTGTCATGATTTATTAACCCTCTTTGCTCCTCAAATTTTTAAAGTACCATCAGAATTTTAAGAAAGTGTTAAACTTTTCCTTATGAGGTCCATGGAGTTCATTTTTAAAGAATACATACTTAATTTATATCATACAAACAACTAGTTAACTAATAATGATACAATTATTGCATTATATTGCAATTAGTTTTAAAAATTGTTTATTCTAGAGCCAATTTATTGACCTGTGGTACTAAAAAGGTTAACAAATGTGATAGAGCTCCTCTGAAATTCAAGCTACTTATTTTTAATTAATAATTACTTAAATATGTAAGATTAAAATATTTTCAGTATATTCTAAAGTCCCGACAAATTGCAATGATTTTTGTTTCATTCATTTACCTCCATCAAATGAAACAGATTGCTTCTGAAAGATCAGGAGATACTTCTTTAGTAAATGCTTTCCAAAGTTTTTCTAAGGTCACAATCCAGGAACATTTCCAGGATTTATTTTTGACAATCCACCAAAAAACTAAGAAGAAAGGAGGTAGACTTTGTAAACTTTATGATTAATTATGTCATCTTCAGGCCCTGCCAAGGATATCACAAAGAAAAAGAGTGAACACCAACGACATTGAAAATAAAATTGAATAAATTCTATCAATACTATATTTACTCCCCAATTCCTTCTTCATACAAGGTCTGTTCAAAAATTATTGCAAGTTGTGTTTTTCAAAAAGTATCTATTTATTCATTAATCTCTATTTTGTCCCCTTCAAAGTAATTCCTCTGGTAATTTACATAATACATTAATGCCAACGTTTTTCCCAATCCTTGAAGAATTTTAAAAAAATTATTTTTTGTGATCTTGTTCAGCTCCTCCTTCGATGCCGTCTTTATCGCTTCAATAGTGGTGTAGCGTCGTCCTTTCATGGGTCTCTTCAGTTTTGGGAACAGGAAAAAGTCACAGGGGGCTAGGTCTGGGGAATAAGGTAACTGTGGTATCATTACAGTGTTGTTTTTGGCAAAAAATTCGCGCACAAGCAATGATGTGTGTGAGCAGGGGCGTTATCATGGTGCAAAAGCCAATTTTTGTTCTTCCACAAATCTGGGGCGTTTCTGGTGGATTGCTTCGTGCAAATTGTGCATAACTTACAGGTAATATTCCTTATTGACTTTAGACTGTGTGGCAAGAACTCATGATGCACCACACCCCTGCAATTGAAGAAAAAAAAAAGAATTCGCAATGCTTTTTGAACAGACCTTGTATTTCAACTTATCATCAACTTAGACCAGTAAATTAGCGAAATACCAGTGTGACAATCGATGCAGTCGAGGTCAGCAATTAGGGACGAATACAGGCCTAGCAATTAGTGCATTGAAAGTCACTTGACACACATTCGCTTCAACAGCAGAACATTTAAAAATAAATTCTAATGGGGCTACTGGTATTAGGCTGAGAAATCAGAAGAAAGAGTACAAAGGGATAACCAGCAATTAGTCTGGAAAGCAATATTGCATGTATATATTACCTATGAGAGAGATTTTCTGCAATACTTGCAGTTGCAACAGTCAAAATTCTTATACAAGCCAATGAGTTCCACCAAGTAATGCCTGCTACTGATTACTTAAATAAACCATGTTAATTTTACCTATATTACTACCTAAATAAAATATTAATAATTAAAGAGAAATAACCTCTCTTTTCTGAACACTTGGTTGTCAGCACATACAACATGGGCTAAGAGAACAGTAATATGTATTCATAAAAGTAATGATGATTCACCTGGCAATATTCAGAAGTTGTATACTCAACCGAGTAGCATCATTTTCTTCAAATTTTGCCAACTGTAATGACCTGATTGGGAATATCTTTTCATGTGGGCTAATTATTCCTACCTGCAAAGTATAAACACAGAAGTTAAATGAAATTTTATCAACAAGTTATGTTAGCTGACAGCTATGCTAACAGTTTCATTAAACATACTCTTTCCCATGAGGGGTTTTTTGTCCCTCACTGGGGGCATTCACAGGTGGCAGATTAGAGAATGATCAGCAGATATGCGGGGTAGGTGGGAAATAAAATACCACTTGCAGACCATAACAGATAACAAAACCTAGACACTCCTTTACTCATAATAATTGGTGTTCTGTTCAGCATCAGTACCTCATCCTAGAGATGGCCAGAGTAACACTGAAACCAAAACCCAGTCTGCATCGGTACTTGAGCAGCAGAGGGTCTGTCTGATCATCTGGAAGTAACCACTCCAGTGCTAATCATATGATGCTAATCAGAACAAGAGGCATAAGAGGTTACTATGAGATGTGAGAGTAATTAAAACATTATTCTAGGTGGTATTCAATATACCAGCAGCCCTAGAGATGCTGCACTGGACTTTAATTCTGGGGTGTCCAAGAAGTCAAGTGAACAGAGAATGGCAAGGACCTCTAGTAAACTACATAAAAACATTATAGGAACACTAAATATTGATACACCAATTATAGCAAATAAAACTGTGCAAATTAGAAAAGGAAATTAACAAATAAAGACAGATACTAGTATTACAAGAAGCATAAATGAAACATGAGAACGAAATTGGCATTGGAAATTACAGATTCCTCAGAAGCAAAACAGAAGGATCTGTAAAGGAACTCCGCTTGTCAGAATGGCATTTTTTGTTGACAAGATTTTACACCAAGAAAGAGAAATAAAACTTATTAACATTGGGTTGATAGCTTGGTTAATTAGAGATTGGTGAGAAGTTGATGATACTGTAACTGTAGTATCGTCAGCATATAAAATTGGAGTTATATTGTATTTTCCAGATAAAGGTTTCCATAGTTATACAAAGTATTTTTTTAGCAGCAACGTATAAAAAAGAAAAGTCAAAAGTATAGTTTATAATTAAAATAAATATACTAACCCTTAGAAGTTCTTCTATGCATGAATAATATATTTTGTATATTGCAAATGTGGTGGGAAGACCAATAAACTGCTTGATATCAGCACGGTCAACAAATGCCAAGTCAATTGCATTAGTCAAATTTGAGGTGGTTAAAATAACAACATTTGGATATCTGAAATTGACAACAATGCATAATAAAATTATTTTTACAAGCAAGAGTTAAAGAAATTCATGCAGAATATGGTATTTGAAAAGGAATATAACCAGTTCTAGTAACTGAAGAGCTACAGAGATATTTTACAGACTATGAGAGACATTCAAGTGCAAAGGTCACCTAATTTTTTTTTATAGGATGCTTCGATGGCTATGGTCATTTCGCACATCTTCAATTCATAGAAAAAATACATCTGGACAAACACAACACCCATGCCATGAGCGGTACTGGAACCCATGACCTTTGGGTTAGCTGGTGAGCACCCTACCTAATTTTTTGTTGGTACTGGGAGTAGATAGAAAGATCTGCTTGAGCTTAAATATACAGTCACCCTTCATGTGAATTCATTCTACAGGACAGAGGGTTCTCTTCAAGCTACCATTATGGTGAGAAGCATGTTCAATAATTAAAATGGTGTTGTTTAATGTAGAGCAGAGGAAGGGAAGTGCCCATTATTTGGCCCTCTTTCAACTGTTGCAAACATGAAAGCACATTATTCACATCCATTACACTATCATTGTAAGTCTCACTCCATTGAAAATGAATTTCAATGGGTATTAAACCATTCAAGTGGATAAAATGGATGACATGCAGTCTTACTACTCTAAATGATGCTGTTTTAAGTATTGAAAATGCTTTTCGCTCTAGTGACAGCTATAGGAACCATGTGCCATATGGTCCCTATGGACAGTAAACTTGATAAGTTAAAATATAACTGGTGACTTTACCAACAGGTAGGCACAATTCTCTTCATTTCATCACTTTCCTATACCATATGACTACTTTATTGGACAACAGCTTCAATGTCAGATCTTATTTTAATTATAAGTTGAAAGGATACAGAAAAAACAATTCCCCAAAGAATAACTATGGAATAAAAGAGAAAGCTTTATGAAATTAACTCACTAAAAGAGTTCAGTAAAGGCTTCATATTAGTATATATATATATATAAATCTGCAAATTCACTGACTGACTCATTGACACAAAGCCCTGAGCACTTTGACTCAAGCTATCTGCCTGAAATTTTTGGGGACGGTACCTATTCATCCAGTAGTATGGAAAAAATCTAAAATCATAATTATACTGCGTACTGTGTGTGAGAATTTTACCTCATACTGCAAGTTTCATTCACTCTTTAAAATATGAAGAAATTGAGATAGAAACTTTGAACTTGAATGAAACACTAATTTCTTATTCTATCCATGTTCATTTGTACCTATATTGGTCTACAATTGAAGAATTTGTTAAAACACTAAACTTACTTTTATCGGGTTTTTATACACGGTTGCCATGAATGCCCCATTGTTGTTCCCAGTGTTTTAGTCACTTAAGCATGAGGAGATCACTCTTCCGTCTTCTTTATAGTCCATTATTGCTGTGTATTTGAATACTATGAAGAGTGTTAACTCTTTCCCTGTAAATCTATTATAACTTAATGTGCCTATTAATGTCATTTACGACTTATCACACTGTATCTTTAGACCACATTCTATCTTGCATTTTCCTTAATGGCTTATTGGAGTAATAGTTGAATCCTTAATTTTTTCCAATTTTAAAATCTACATTTTTATATAGCACAATATTTTCTCTTTGCTTGTTAAATGCGAATGCCATTTACCAGTTCATAATACAATCCCATACCTTGGTGCTTTGAAGTTTCTATCTAGTTTTAAATACATTTACATTCAATAATTTACATGTAGTTTACTTAAACTTAATTGTATTCCTAAGTTAAATTATTGCTCTAAGATGTTACTCACCTCTTCATTTGATCAATTTGAGTCAAAATTGCATTGACAACACGCAATGAATCTGAAGGTTCACTGCTAGACAAAGAAGCCTTTCGAGCATGAGCTAAACTTTCTACTTCATCTAAAAGAACACACACTAATGCTTCTTTATCATCAATAAACTCTCGTATTTTGTCAAACATTTTCATAACAAGCTTACCACTCTGAAAAAAGTGAGGATATGCATATTAGAATACACTTCATGGGTGTTTATAAATACACACAAAGAGTAGGAAGTTAAAAAGAATTATTAACAGAAAAACAAACCTCTGAAAACCATTTGGAAAACAGACTATGACTATTTATTTCCACTAACTGACCATGCCTGTAGCGTTCAGAAAGTCGAACACTTAATTTCTGGGCCAGAGCTTTGCAGAGTGAAGTTTTTCCAGTGCCGGGTGGACCATGAAGTAAGACAACTCGATTCCAAGAAACAATATTTGTGTTGACTTCTTTGTCCGAGAAAAGAAGAGTAGTCTCAACAAAGTTAAGTAACTGCAAAAAAATTATTCAAATGAAAATTTTGAAATATTTAATTATCCTAAATCTTATAGGTAAGTAACTTAGATACTGCTGGTTTAAAAAGTTGCATATTTCATTATCAAACTAACCACCAACCACAGTTTGGTTTAATAAGTTTAGAGCTCTAAGCCTAGTTACTAAGCTCAATGTAAGTGAAAATGTACACATCAGGGTGGAGAGGCCAATTATTTTCCCTGTGACATTAGTGGTTTTCTAGGAATATCTGGTACCAAATTAAATCATATATTTTAAAGATATTTTTAAAAGGGACCACATAGTCATTTTTTGTAGACAAAGCTGATGTTTACAACTGTTTCATGTATTTTTTCAATTTATCTAATTTTCAGTTGAAAGACATTAAGATGGATACTGTAGGTAATAAAAAACTGCAATAAATCTTTCACAATACATAATTTAAATTTTCACATGTCCATTCAAAATGCCTTTTCTTACCTGGGTCTACCTTCCTAACCTCTAAGGAATCAGCCTTGCCAGAGGATCTAGAGTGCTTTACAATATATTAGGCAACCTAACCTAAGGGCAGGTATTAACTCCTGCCGAATACAAAATCTTATTTCCAGAGTACTTCTACGAATTTTACAGCAAAACACTATTTTGGAAGTTAATCTCACCATCTGCTTTCATTGGACATTTCTTAATGATTTTAAAAGGAATGAGCTAAGAAGTGTGTTTTTTATCAAATTAATATTATTCAACTGTGTGGAAAAACTGCTAAGTGGACAGTGCACAAGGAGCTCTTAAAGGAAGGTGAAATTATTGTAGATTTTGAATATTATTGTTGAAATGACTGAATTTGTGAGGAGGAACTACATATAATGACAGTGAAAATGAGGATTGAAACAGAAAATAGAATGATGTTATGTGTCACTAACATAAATAAAGCTATATGACCTACATTAGTGAAGAGGATGATGCCCACCAGAGCACATTGGCTCTAAAAAGCATCCAATTAAATGATGTATAAGTAATGGACAATAGCACAATTGGAAAATGGTCATATCTCACTAAACTTCATCTATTTGAAATTCCTCACAAGAAACCACAACAGCACTTCCATCAACAAGAAACGTGTGGCAGAGATGGAGCTGCAACTTTTACAATGCCAATTCAAGGACTAGCTCTGATCTTTCAATTCTACACAAAGTTATAAAGGATTATAGTTACTTAAGTCTGTTCATCCAAAAGTTGAGAATAAAAGATAAAATAGTGAACACGAGTATATGTTAACGTGAAAATTTAGGGGGTTTTCTTTCTCTTAAATCCACTCCATTATGGTTACACTAGTATGAATGCGATAATAGGATGTAGGAACTGATTTAGACATCTCCCTTCATTTTAATTGTAAAAAGTTTTCAGATTTTTCAAAAATCTACAGCTCATTTAGCACACTAACTGCTTAATTACAACGGCTAAAAGGATACATTAGAATCAGGCGAATAAAATTACAGGAATCATGATAATTAAATTAATGCCCTAACCATTAAAAAAAAAACGTACATTGTCCTTAATATTGCTGTCGTACACCAACGATTCCCAAAGTCCATGAAAGTCTGATGAGGGTAGTATCCAGTGGTTTGCAGCGGTAATATCTTCTTCCTCATCCATAACTTCAGCTTGGGGTCCCGCATTATCAAGCCGATACACATAATACTTTAGGTTGACATCTGAAACATTAACTCTCTGGCAGAAACGGTAATTATGAAACATATATTTCGTACAACGTTCGACTGACAGGAATAATGAAGTTCATTACCTCTTTCTCAAGGTTACATGGCAAATCACCAACGATAATTGCTTGGACGTGTTCTTCTAAAAAATGTGAATTAAGATTTGTTAGGGTTACACCTGGGGTAATATAAACTTCATCTTCCATAATCTTCTTAATGTAAGACCGTAGTTTTTCTTTTGTCAAGGTGCTGTAATAAATGTAATAATAAAACGGTAACATGCCAATCCTAATGACCACTAACTTTAACAGAATTAATAATACCTGTATTGACTTTGGATTATTTCCACATGTAGGGTTAACTTCATTTTTGAACAGAACTAGCCGGTGCACTTAACTTTTAAAATTGTCCAACAATGACAACCGTTCGTTTGAAATCACCTCCAACTACTGTGGAGTGCGTCGATGATATCATATCTTACGGAAGACGAAATAAAGATAATATATATTGATAATTCCTTTGTAAAAATCAAATTGATAATATCAAAGGATATTGATATTCATATGAATAGTTAATAAACCATTTTAAAGAAAGTTGTGTCGATAAGTTACGACGGAAGTTGAAAGGAATGAAATGACTAAAACACAAGAAATACGAAATGCAATCAGTTCAAACTTCGAAATGGTAGTAACGTGTGACACTATAGTCTTATTCCTCGTTCAATTAAGTATTACCATGACCTAAGGTTCATGTTGGTATTGGAATAAACACAGTCATGCGCTGGCCATCTTTTACTTTAGTTATATCTGCCGTATTCTTGACTTATATTATACATTCAATATGGACGATGGCTCAGCTTTTTATTCCTCCCACTTGTTCTTCGGGAGAATTGTGTATAGAACCTCTCATTCGCCCAGGATCTAGAATACAGGTATGGACATTATTTCCCTCAATTCAAACTGTTTAAAAAAACATATTGATATATTTTTGTCACTTCTAGTTGCTGATGTTCACTTCCACAAGGGCTCAGCCTACCCATAGGAGCCATGTAAAGCCTTTCCTTGAAGTACCGAACTTCGACTATTCTTCACCGTTTGAAAAGTACGCTAATATGTTTATTTTTTCGTTTTACATATAATTCACTCGCATGATGCACCTATATGTAGATTTTTCTTTGCTGCCTTTACCTTGCATTACCATTCGTAAAAGGTGTGCCATTGGCCATGTTTATTTGGTGATAAATTAATTAACTTCACCTACTAATTCATAATTGAAAATATCGAGACTATCGGCAGGTAGAAATATTTTGTCTTCTTTGTTATAGATCGTGTACATTTGAATTAATTTTCTTTCTAAAAATACGACTCGTCCCAATCTTTTTAGTGTGATTAAATAATAAAATAAATTATATTTTCATTATTAAAAAAATGTTACTACTAATTATACGAAATACATAGCTTGGTTCTATGACTTTTTAATTTTTGTCGGGAAGCAATTGTATCAATGAGAATCACCTCTGCATGATTGAATAAAGATTATTATTATTTATTCCATTTTGCATCATATGTTGCAAATGTTGCTCCAAATATTGAGTAAATAATTGTTTTAACTAAGTTATAGAAATTAGCAAGGCTGGCTTGTATTTCTAACATCATTGGCGGATACCACTTTCATTCTCTGAATGGAGGGTTGATTGTAGACATATTCATGCCATAGATAACTTTCTCCTTTACTATCTCTGAGTTTTGACTGGAATGGATGCCAGATCTGTGGCACAAAACCACATTGTGAGATGTGTTCAAGAAATTTTATCTGGTTATTTCACCAGAGACAATTGTATTGCTTCCAAATTCTAAGTAACATAATAGTTATTAACATTCTCTGTTAATTGAATAATTAATCTTCAAATATTGTAGTCCATTCAGGTATCCTTGAGAGTGTGTAGCATGATGTTCCAGTCCATATCAAAAGCTTTTTTCAAGTCCACAAATGTAATAAACATTGGTTGGACTTTCAGTAACCTCTTCTACAAGATGAGCCTAACTGTAAGGATGGTTTCCCTTGTTCTTCTAGTTCTTAAAAATCCAAACTGTTCATTACTTAAAAACTTAATGTACTTTTGTAGAAGATTTAAAAAAGAACACTGCAATTCCACATACAATATTTATTTTAACACAACTATGTTACGCAGTAAAACAGCATCATCAGTTAAATATACAAGTCAACTTTGGGTGTTTATAGTCTTAGAGAAGGAAAGAAGGGGAAGAAGAAAGGTGGTGGGGAATACAGGGGTGAGGTCTACCAATCCAACAGCAATTACTGTGGAGCCATATACATAGGTCAAACAGGGAGGAAGATCAAAACAAGGGTCAAGGACCATCGTGCTTGTTGTATTAACTTCAACTTAACTTCCCACTTTGCCAAATACCTAGACGAACTTAGACACCAAAGTGACTTCAAACCAAAAATTTTACACATTCAAGGGAAGGGACTTAAGTTAAATGCTTTGGAAGAATTGGAAATTGCTTGAATTCAAGAAATGGCAACCTTGTCAAGGAAATTTATATGGAGGGAGCTTTCAGATGGATTTCAGGAGGATGTCTGACTTCTTAAGTACATCACATAGAAGTGACACACACATTTAAGGCAACAAACTGTCAAATCAAAATTTGTTTTCTTCTCTTCCAACCTAAATTTCTTTCTACTAACGGAGAATTCAACTTTTATTGTACACCTATTTTAACCTCTATCCATTGTCTCTCTCCATTCTTAAACTAGTAATGATAGAATTGGACCTCAACTTAAGGAATGGTTCATTGAAATGGCCAATAAAGTGCTTGTTTATTAGTATGGTCACTTTCATAAAATTTGTAGTGATGTATTATATTTTTTATTATCTCTCTTTTCAAGAAAAATCTAGTCTCACATGTATTCAATAAGAATTGTCGAACTTTTATCCTTAATTTATTAACTTAGTTTGAACTTAGACCCCTCTAGAAGAAGGGTATAAGTTGATTTGAGAAGTGGGGTATTTTTGTGTTGGAAGTAAAGACTAAAAAATTGTTAGTTGATTTTCCTTTCTGCTAACAATAGTACTCCCAATTGTGGATTGTCTTTTTCTTTTATTCTGCAGTTTTTATAATCACTATGGATTTTAGCATTTCACGACCTCTGAAATGATGTATCATAGATGTGCAAATAAGATTTTTCTTTCTTTCTGCATACCATACCAACCCTTTCAGGATGGACGTCAACATATAGTCTAAAGGTATACCACTTCACACCTTACACTTTCCCTTGCCTTTTTCTTGAACTGGGGAAGTAGGAGAATCTCTTTTAGAAGGTTTAGAAAGTCACTAGTGCCTTAGGCTTTATGTGGTTACTTTGATCTCCAGTTTTCTCTTCTTCTGTTTCCCTGATTATTTTATTAAAAACTTATTGACATCTGTGAATATGGAATTAAGCCCTGAGGAAAGGAATATGATTTGACATCCATCCCAAAAGAGTTAAAAGTGTAGAACATATTTTCCAAAATGTACAATGCCACCGAGGTCGAATTTCATCAGTACATTATGTTTTTAGATATTTTTGTTCTGAAATGTGAATTATGTAAGCTTGCTGTGTAATTATTCACAATTGAAGGTAGAGGTTCTGTAAATGTCATATGGCTCTGATTGGTACACATATGTAATTGGAGGAGAGCTATTAAGATTTTCTTAGGTTTAAAATATTATTCAGATGTGTCACATATATTTTTTAAATTAATTTTTAATACTGTCATTTCATGAATGTCTCTGTCGTCTTAATTTCTATTTTTCATCTCCTATTGACTTTATTCCTGTTTTGGTTGTAGAACTCTTCCTTTAGAGTTACCACTGAAGACACGACAAAATGGGTCTCTGTTTCTTCATGTATGGGTTCATTTTCAACATCAGCTTCAAAACCAAGATGATATTTCTATCATACTGACCAAATTGCTGGAAGATCCGACCTCAAATCATATCAGCATCCAATTGACTGAATATCACATTCCAAACTTGGCAACATTTAATCTGTTACAGCAAGTGAGTATGATTCAGATCATTACTTTAAACTTACTTAAAGTAAGATTAATGGAGGTTTTTTCCTGTGTAGAAAATAAGGGTTAAAGATGGTTTTTTTTACTGCATCTTGTCACTTCTTTCTCCCATTATGAGCTTCATGATGAAGGTGAGATACTGGCTCACTATCTCATGATAACAGTATCTCATGTTCCTCATTTGCAGTTTTCTTCACATTGGATGATCTTTTTGCCATTTATTATTGTCTGACCTCTCATAATCATATAGCTCAATTACATTTGATGTAACCAATTATAATTACTCTTTATCTGTTCAAAGTTGAAGTAGTTAAACAACATATTACCATTGGACTCATCTCTAATGGACTCATTTTCTAATGGGTGATGTCAGTATAAAAAAATACAGGAATATGCATGCATGCCCAGTAAATGCAGTAAAGCAGTTCCTTAATAGTTCATAGGTGATTTGGTAAATTTTTTGTCTTTTAACAATGTTCTTTTGAATAAAAAAGTTGAACACACTATTATACATTTCCTTTTTAAATTCTGTAATCCTACATACTGTCTATATTTGAATGGTAGCAGGTTTACCTACACTATTAATGTTATACTTAAATGTTCCTACATGTTGTATTTAAATATTCATAAATATGAAAAGGTGTTTATTATGTGTAAACTGCTTATTTACACATTTGTATAAATATGAATGTATGAAATTCCCTAGGATTCTCGTTCACATCCAAAGATGAATACAAGAGGAGGAGACACTGAAAGCATTAAGAAGTTGGGTGAAATTCCAGTTTCACACCTGAAAACTAAAGTTGGGTTTTCCATGTTGAATGAATATGCATCACTACCTGTGAAATCCATGCCTCCTGAACTTGGGCGAGTTTTAAGGTTTGTTTTCTAAGACAAATAAAAACGAATTAAAAGTAAGAGTTTTTGTGCGTCTTAGTGTATTATTATAAATGAATTGAGATATATACATAAGTATTTGTGTTATTTTTCTCAGAAAAATATTCCTATGCGTCCCATTTGAATCTCAGGGCAGAAACAACTTGAAGGTACTTCAGTGAAAAGTGAAAAAATTCAGGATAGGAATTTGGAATATGAGGTCACACTCAGCTAGTGGTAGGATAGATAGCTTATGGATACAGAAGCCTAGAATTAGATGATATTTTAGGGATCAATGATGTGAGATGGCCAGGAGAAAAAAGCTTTTTGATTGATAGCTTCAGGATGATTTGCTCAGGAGACAATGGAAATTTGGGAGTGAAATTAGTGCTGCAGAGGAATATGGCAATGAGCTTCCTGTAGTCCAATTAAAGAGTCATAATGCTTAAGATGGCACAGTTAGTGTAGTGAAACAAGTTTGTATTCCCAGAACAGGTAACAAAGATGACTAGGTTAAAGATAATATTACAGATGTTTTGTAAGTGATAACAAATGTAAAATGAGAAGAATATTATCCTGAGACTCTAAATTACAAATATGTATCAGAAAATGCCATGAAGGAAAACAATTAGGTATAAATGGTGAGGTGAAATGAAAGAGGCGAATTGTAGTATTACAAATGAACAAATTAACTATGGCAATTACTTTATTAGAAAACCATCTGCATAGGATGGAGATTAATATTTTTTCTTTAGATCTGTGGAATATTAAAAAAAACGTCCATTTAAAATTCCCATGACCTCCACTCATTGAGGAAAAAAATATTCTTCCATAGTTCGGAGTTTGTCTTCTCAGCTTTACTTTAACAGCCATCAGCCAATTCAATAAACTCAACATTTGCTGTCTCAAATCAATTTGATTTTAAAACACTCTCATCCTAAATCAGATGTGAAAATACATATACTATGTTCATTCATGTGTTGAAGGTCTTAGTGATTACCAACTTTTATCCATCTCTAGGTCTAACTCATATCTGAATCTAGTTTTTGGATTTTGAATATTTATTTCTACTGATTATTTTTGTTGAGCTCTTTTTATTAGTAATTCCAATTATAATTATTTGCTGCCATTACATTTTTATATTTTTAAACTTTTCCCATTTGAATGTGTGTTTTTTAGGAGAAAATTTTGCATCAGAGGAAATTTAATAATTAAAGATGTATTAATCATACGACTCGTAACTCATATTTTCATGTAATTATTGATAATTGTAGTCATATCCATAAAGGATACAATCATTGAATGGTTATATGTTAATTTTTCCATTCAAGTAAAGCCGAAGAATATGTACATTACATGAAAAAAATGCATATTTAATACATATTTTTTTTCCTCCTAAGCTTTTTTCCAATAGTTCTGGACTCGTTTTATTAATTTGTTTTGTCACAGATTTTATGGCAGCATTAAAATTTGTATGAATGTTGCATGTTTTATCCTCTTGCTGATATCAACCATCCATGAAAATTAGTTTTAGAGATCTCTGCCCTGGATGGGATTTGAACTTGTGATCTTTGGGTTAGGCAGCTAGTGAGCTACCCATTGGCTAACCCAGTCAGTGAATATTTGAAAATTCTTTTGTTTAAATATTTAATGGAAAAACTGCATCTATATTCTTAACCCTTTTGTACTCACAGCAATTTCCATTTTCACTCCCAGAAAGCTGAAGCCCGATTTTTGAAATTTTCACTCTTTTTAAAAATATTTTTTGCAAAGATATTTCTTGAAATAGGATGCTGAAATTTTGACTTGGTCTTCCGACTGACTGAACATATTACTATTTGAATAAAAATAAATTTTAATTATAAAATAGTAACATATTTAAAAAAATAGAAATTAATTGAATAAATATTTTGTTTTAATCAAAAAATAATTTTCAAAGTTATATAACGTCAAAATCTTTACAGTAATCATAATTTTGCATATATATAGTGAAAGATAATATAATTTACTCCAATATGCATGAATTTGACTTACACATTTTTACTTATTAATGAGTTATAATTTTCAATGTGAAAAGGCACTTTTCATCGTGTTGCACTTGTGCTTGGCTTAACACTCCCCATGCTATCCTTTATTGCATCTAATACATAATGTCCTGGATCTTTTTCAATTTTGTTTAATGCTGCAAACACAACAATTAGCTTCTTTTTTTATCTTCAATTTTAGTAACCACAACTTTACTTGAACTTTCTTTTATTGAAATCCACTCAGCACCTAAATGTTCAAACAATTTATCATTTATTTTTCTCTTTATTGTAATTTTTCCATTCCTTTGAAATTTTCTCTATATAAAACATAGCTATGCAATACCATTCTTGAAATTATGTTGAAGGCAACTTTTTCCCAATATTTTACACTCTTTCTTTCGTCCATAAAGGTGTAACGCATCATATCAGAAGTGTCTACCCCCCCATAAATTTATTGTAATTGCAAATAATTTCCTGTTTTTGTTTGGTTTTCTTTCCCATTTATATTCGACTTCATTTCCTTTTGTGTGGCATTTGCTTTACTTGAAAGGAGAGCCGGTCCTTTTTGGGATGGTTTTTCATGGCTTCCACATGCAAGAACAGGCCCTGATCGAAGGTATACATTCTCCCCCACTGGGAATTTCCTTTTGAAATTTTTAGGAAGAAATCTCCTGTTTTTCCTAACAGTACCCGTTATGTAGGTTCCCAGGGTATATAGGTGCCAAACAAGAGGGGCTGACATAAATAAATTGTCCACAGACACATGATATCCTTTTCGTAAATAATTCCCCATTTTCCAAAAACCACCAAAATATTCCAGTCCAAACTTTTGGATATCAGCTCTGACCTTTTCACATTTGGAACATCTTTAAGTATAGAAAGTTATGCAATAGCTTGACGCAGCATCACAAAGCATCCAAAATTTTATCCCCCACCGGTGATCTTTTTTTGTTTGGCAAATATTGAATCAGGGTTGTTCTGTTTTTTGTTCCCACAAGATTTTCATCAACACTCAGTTGTTCATGTGACAAATAATGGTGTTGAAACACAGAGTTAGCATGTTCGAGTTAGGGTTTGTACTTCAAGCACGGATCATACTCAGGGTCTGAATGGACTGGACATTTCTTATTGTCTGTCAAATGAAAAAATAGCAAAATCAATGTAAACCAATGCTTAGAAAACATTTCGTGAAACCAAGGAGTTGACTGAGACCATCCAGTACGCCAATACAATGATATTGAAGACATGTTGAGTCCCATATTTAGAACACACGCCAAGATTCCTTTCATCTCAGCTATAGTAACATTTTTCCACTTCTGTAAAACCGGTGACAGTCCTTCACTTTTTGCTGATAAATTCTGCTGGGCGTAACGATTTGTTTCAGTTACAAACATAGCCAAAA
>WURS02000003.1:2416768-2465070 GCA_011762765.2 Rhinocypha anisoptera
GGGGGGAGAGGGGGAGGGGGGGGGGGGGGGGGGGGGGGGGGGGGGGAGGGGGGGGGGGGGGGGGGGGGGGGGGGGGGGGGAGAGGGGGGGAGAGGTAGGGAGAAAGAGAGAGAGGGAGAGAGACAGGCTGAAAGAGAGAAGGAGAGAGAGAGTCCCACAATTCTTACACGCTGTCAAATATTCCACAGGTCCGAAGTCATTTTGTGGAAAAATAGCATACCAGCAATGTCCCAGATGCTGTTGCTATTGGGGGAAACAATAAAGACCGTTCCCCGCAAATTAGCTGTTGCCGTACCTGTTATTAGGTGAGAGTTACCCCCTGCGAATCACACGCTCTCCACATTTTCTCTCATGAAGGCGGCTGCTTCTGCTCCTCCTCAGGGTTATCGACGGTCTATTGATTGACGGCAACCACGTCCTATGTCACGTCACCTTTGCAGTATTTTTGGAAGATCCAACCCAAGGATGATTCCCCACACTCTCTCTCTGACTACCGTGTTTACTGCTCGTCACATCTGATTCATCGGGTACGCTTGAATGATTTCCCTCTAAGCTTCATTAATACGGATCCTTAGGTCATATTAACGTACGAAAAGGAAACCATGGATCACAGAAGAAATACGGAGCCTGATTGAAGAGAGAAGAAAATTGAAATATGCGAGAATTGAGAAAGAGAGTAACTCCTTCAGAAGGATGAGAAATGAAATCAAATGGAAGGCGAGGAAAAGGTTTTAAAAAATCTGTGCGAAGAAGTGCTACATAAACTCCCGCCGGGTAAAGTTGAGAGGGGTAGCTTAAGTAACAGTGCTAAGCCACTTCAATAAACTTGGAGCATAAGTGAATGCTATACGCTAGGGCAAAAGGAAAATTCTTATTGAACACAAAGTTAGGTGGATAAATAGGAAGAATATTTAGGGAAACTTCATGACGAAAAGGAATAACTGGGCAGAACACTCGAAGACCATGACGAGATCGATAAAAATGAGAAATGAACCCCCCCCCCCCCATACACAGGATAGATGCTGCATTGAAGGATCTGCAGTCAAATAAGGCACGATGGAACCATGAGCATAATTTAAAATGCCGGTAAATATACATTGGATGAACTCTTTCATCTGACATGGATTTGCATACAGCAGAGGAAATGCCAACGGACTTCAAGAACACTACGGAAAAATCATCCCGTACAGAAAAAGCGAAGGGTAGGCAAAAGCAAAAACTTCCGTACAATCAGCTTGACGAGTATAGTATCAAAAATTCTGGCGAGAATTTAGAGGAAAGAATATCGAGGAATGTAGAGGAGCACAAAAAAATATTTAAGTGATGACCAGCTTCGGAGAATTCGAGGAACAAAGGAAGTACTACTTAAACTTGGGCTGATTGTGGCTAAAAAAAAGACCAAAAAAAGCTTATTGCGTTTGTGCACTTGGAAAAAGCTTTTGACAATGCAGACAGGGACAACATACTAAGATTTCTAAAGCATGTCTGAATGGTCTACCATGACAGAAGATTAATGCGTGATTTTTACAGAGAGCAGGGAGCAGTGATAAGATGTGGAGAATGCAGGGAAGAAGCATCAATAAAGAAAGGGTTAAGACAGAGATGCCCGACGTTTTTCTATGTTTAAATCGAGAAGACAATCAATTAGATCAGAGAGAAGAAAAAAGGGGCTGTAAGTAGACATGGAGAAGTGGTAAGCATACTGTGAATTTCGGATGACCTTGCAATACTGGCAGAAAAGGAAAAAGGTCTAACAAAGGCATGGGCCTTCATGGAAATGAGAAAATACAGCTTGAGGATGAACAAGAATAAAACACGAGTGATGGTCAGCAATCGGAGTAAGAGACCCAGTTGTTAAATCAAGCTAGGGAAGGAGGCCTTCTTTCTGTAAGTGAAAGGCGTGTATTAGGTGAGAGTGACCAATTTAAAAAATGTTATTACTACTATATTATAACTGCTTAGCGATAGTCAATATCTTCCAATGATATTCAACTTCCTGATAAATTTCAGTTACTACGCTGTCACCGTATTAGAGGTCAAAGGTCCGTTGTTTATTGCTGTATTGTGCATTCTTAAGTTCGGTGTTACTAATGCTGTGGTTTACTGACGAGAAGAAAACGATTGGTAAATCCACAGAAAGTTTTTATTTTCCCAAACGACCTGGGTTTCGACGTTGCACACCATCATCGGATTTAAAAAAATTACGTTCCACGTCATAAGATCCACATCATCATAAAAAATTTAAAGAAACCTTTCCCTGTAATTACCAAGCGTTTTCGTCTCATCAATATTCTGAGTAAATTCCACAAAGTTACGCCTGAAACAACGAATTTTAATGATGTGGGATTTGCTTGGTCGCCCTGCACCACTCTTGAGCTCTACTTTATGGATGCTTATGCCACTGTTAACGGTAACAAGGACATTCGCATGGAGATTCCAGTAATTATTAGCTGGGCACACTTCGTAAATTTAGTTTTCTCATATCTTATATGTACCTCCTTAAAAAATTTTACAAGATAAACTTTAGGAAATTTTAGATAGCCGAGATTGGATTAATGGTTCGGTCGAATCCATTACTCCCGCAAGGAATATTTTTCATGATTTTTTAACACTTCTGAGGCCCAAGAGACGTGGGGAGGTGATGGATGCGGCCGTGGGTTCATTTAAGGAAATCGTCAGGAATAACTCATCGTCGTCTATCAAAAAAATAGAATTTGTAACATATGCGTAGCTATCCCTTCCTGGGTCAAATTTATCTCGATTACAAATATGTTCATTGGTGATTCCTATGGAATTGAAAACCCTTTTTTCACTTCTTTTTCTTACATTTTTTAAAAAATGTCCCACGCCAATTTGGACAAAAATCCTGAATGGTGTGATTGAAAAAAACTTCTCTTGGCCGAGTAATGCTATCGTCGCGAGGAGGATCGGAACTGAAAAACACGATATTACTACTAGTAGATATATATTCTCATTTACCTTGCTGTACATTAGACCCTAAAACCCCAATTCTTATCCCGGACGAAGGAGGTTATTTTAGAAATCCCGCCACTGCAAGTAAACGCCAAAAGGTTATTAAACATGAAGACATACGTAGACTATCGATGAAAGAGTGCTGGTGAAAACCGAGAGAAATAACAGGAAAAAGGAAAGTAAACTACCTTTTACTGGGGTAGAAATGAGTACTTTCGGAGTGGAGACCGCGAAATGGGTTACAAAGGGGACAATACAACAACAGACCATATTCCCCTTCTTTTGACGAAAATGGTTTAGCTTCAGACCACAGTTACTACCATCGACGCTCCGAAATAAACTTCACAGCTGGAGGATTAGATGCGAAGCGCAGTTTCAAAGGAAATAAAAAATATTATTGCCGTATAATTAAGATAGGGACTACATCTTCACATGATGGTGTATCACTGCCACGAAACCATGGTCGTGTTAAATAAAAATTCATGTGAAAACTGCATAGCATTTATTTCGCTCTAAACAGACGAGTATAATTGTGGGGTGCATATGTTTTCCCTACTCAAGTTGAGAAAGCTATGGGTATTTGGAGATGATTGATACCGGCAAGTACTGCACATTCCGCGCGGAATAATCAAAACATCAATTTTCGACAATATCACTAAGGTAAGCAAACCCTGTATTTTGTATGATAGAGGTTAAGAGGAAAATCCTTGGATCACTAGGGTATTTTAATGCAATTTTATCAAGTGGTTAGCTCACCAAGTAATTTTCAGCGAGATGTTTGTCTTGGTTTAGAAGTACCAATGTTTTGAATTTTGATGGATACTGATCGGGGTGCCTGGCACCGAAACTAGATGTTGGGCATAAGATAGTTTAATGTTCCGTTATCAGTGATTAGCCCAAATAGTAATTTTTAAGGATGTAAATGTTTTGGTTTAGGAGCCCTTCGAATTACGTTTTGAGAATTGATCGTAAATAATAAAATCGGGGCTAATGATATAGTATAGTGTTAATGTGTATAGTGCTAATATTATAGTAATACACTTTGTACTTAATAAATTTTAGATTATGATATCGTTCCGGTTTAAGGATATTTAGTAGGAACTATCATCTACTTTTTATAAACATCTGAGGCTTTATTGCTAAATTCCCATATATGTTTATGAAATATTATATGCCATAGTACATTTGTTGGATGATCAATTTACTATAGTTGATGAACAAATAACTGCTCAATTGTCAGAAAATGCCTGTAACAGCCATTTAGAGTTTGTTGGAGGGAGTCTCGTGGGCCAAGTTAAATGAAGTACTCGTAATGACATATGTTACTACTAGCTGTAACTATATAACTATTTATCTTATGATAAATAGTTTTCTGTAAGACATTAATATCTCGATTTACATGTGCAATAACATCACACTGAACTAGCAATAGCACTTATTATTAGCAAGAGTAATTACTCCATAATAAAAGGGTTTTAATTCTACTTCTAATATTTTCGCATTGGCATAGGCTGATGCTGTTATGTCAATGTACCAATCATCTGTAAGAACATTTGCTGACAAAGCTGAAAGTAAAACATTATCACTTTGCTTCTTTCCCTAGTTAGCCATTCTTTTGGGTCAAAAGTTTTTCTCGAAGGCTGTGGGCAATAGGGTTACAGGCGGCCCAACTCATTACAATTGTAGCGTCTTGGGGTTCATTTCTTCTTGGGCTTGATATCTTTGTTTTTTTGGTTTCAAATGGACCGCCGGCAGTGATTCTTCAGATCCGCATTTCGCCTGATGCCATCTTGAACTAACTTAGACAATAAACAAGTATTACCTGAATTCTATAGAGCCATTATCAAAAGTTCGTGTATTCGCTTGGGAGACCGAGCTGAGAATAATAGTTCCAACCATTTCATCGTCTACAGATGTCATCTAATTTTTGTGTATAACTAACAATATCTACGACATAACTTGTGTTCAAGCTTAATTTGAAAAGGCCCTCCAACAGTCAGTCCTCTTATCTTCATAGGATTTAGCGATGTTACTCCATGTCTCTTAACTCTAATTGCTGCAGGTGAGATTATGGCGGCTTCATTGACATATTTTTGCCAGGACCTTTGGCTCGTTTCTGGAATCAAGTAACACACCTTCAATCTGCAAAACACATCCAGAAAGAACCTCCAGACTAAAAAATATTTTCATGGTAAACTTCCATATTGAACATAGACATAACATCCAATTTTTAAATGCTAGAAGATGAGCTTTCGGTCATTATACTACCGTCGTCAAAATTTGTGTCGGAATTGTTTCTGCTGCTATAGTCACCATGACCCTTTACCACAGTCTAAACTACTAGTTTTGACTGTGCCTTTACCGAGCTATCAAATGAATAATCAAAATAACTTGGTCGATAAAATGTTCACACCGATTCCAACAACCACTAACTTCATTGTTTATCAAATATGCACGTCTTTCATTGAAAATAAATTTTGTGTACCCTTGCTTTTAACTGATATGTCTGGATAATAACCTGGGGTTGGGTCTATAACTTATTGCGAATTTTATAGGCGAATGAGTTACTTCAGAGAGTGGTTCGACAACTTGTAATAGATTTTCACGAGACAATTACATCCTTTACGTACATGTGACCGATATTGTAGAAAAAACATTGTAATCCGAATCTCTATGAAAAATTTGAATTTACAAGGAAATGTACAACATCATCCCTGTTACTAATCACATTTACACACAAAAACCAGATTTTATCCCAAACTGTGCCGTCAATAACTTTAGTCTTGCTAAATATGTAGTAAGGACGGTATAGCATTCAGCTAAAGGCTATCTACAAATGGGGAATTCCCGACAATATAACACGAATCATTCTGATGAATATTTACATACTTCTTTCAGTGACCATTTCATTCTACTGAGTTGTAGAGTATAAAACTGGAGCACCAATATTTTCTTTCTTTCCTAGGGGCCGTCTTACAAGACCTTGCAATCTGATGACAGCAACTTAACAATGCAGTCCAAAAAATATCATCATTAAGTGTTACCACACGCGACAAGAGTTAACTCAATGGAACAATGAGAAAAATATTGAGCTCTTAATATGATGCTTCTAAGCTAATAAAATTATCCTATTGTATTGATGAATTTATGATGAATAAATAGTTTAAGTAGACGCTATGATATATGGCCTTCGAAATTTTACGCTATAGTGCAGTACAACTAGCGTAGCAGACGACAAAAATTCACTGCAGAATTTTGCTGTGCGCTTGTCCGCTGTTTTGCCGTTTCTCGAGGTTCATGGGTATTTCATATTTACCATAAATAGGCCGATAACTGCAGGCACCTAACTAGGCCGTGAATGGGGAGAGAAAGAGGTAAATTGCGAAATTTGAGTTGCTGTTGCCATTTTTAAAATATCACATGGAAGCCGAATTGCTCAGTAGCTTGTAAGTAGCCTAATTAAGCTGTTAGAAATTGCCTGACTAAGGTAAATGTTTTCAGCGTTATAGATTTAACTTGTCCAAGGACCTGGTAAATTTTTGTTTAATTTTCATAACCATATGTTCAATTGACGTTGGCTGGAGTTAATTATACTATATGAAAGTTTATTTAATATGTTTTGAATAGCTCAATTTTCAATTTGGTTTATTGCTCCATGGTTAAAATTTGAATGATAAATTTAGGTGACTAATGTGCTCATAATTTTTTGGTATGATTCATCGAAGAAAACTTTTCCTCAACGATAGTATGAAACTCTGGTTATTTGTTTGTTTTGCTTAAAATTGACCCACGCCTGTATTTCTCCCTACTACATTAGTAGTGGCATTTCGCGATAATCTATTTTGAAGTTCTTATTTTTGTCATTACGTAATTTCCAGCAATGTGGCTAATTCGCTTAGAAGAATTATTGACTGTTATTGTATGTTTTCTTCGCTCTTCAACTTAAGGCCTCACTTTCTGCAAGATACGACATTTCTATGGAAATATTTCGTGAACAGCCGCAAGGAATAAATAGCTTAAGCTAAATAAGAGAGTGGTTTCTTAGTTTCTCAATATAGCCATGATCCGTCTGTGAATTAGAATTCATTACATCTAGGAAAGCATTCAGAAGGAATAGGGTTCGAAGGACCCGGAAGTTATACCCTGTATGGGCTCGGAGAATGTCAGGTGCTTATCGCATATAAATTGGGCGATCAAGCCCCGCCCTTCGACTTTATTGGGCAAGTCAAACTTCCCGGTGTCTACGACCCCATCCACTTCCAGTTATTTATATACTGTCGGCATTTTTTTATTTAGCGCGAAGACGATAAAATCTGTCAATGCTGACTCACGTTTGAAATGTCTAATCAATAACGTTAATTGCAGTGACGCTTTTTTCTAGCCAAGCGTTAGACACATGAGACCAACTTGACTGGAAAAGTTTTCTCCCTTATTTCCTTACTATACTTCCTCCGAAACCTCTTGAGTTTAGGCACGGAATCTGCGCTTGAATCGTTATTCAAAACCTGCAGATGTCTTATTTAATGGAATAGAAACGTACTAAGGTTTTCAACTCTACATCCTGCACGAGGCTGTATTATTCCCATCTGTTTGCATGAATGAAGCTGATGTTTGTTTATGAAGTCACTTGGTATTTTCTTGTTGGATGAGATTTGTTTAATATACTTTTTCATTTTCCTCGAATCTTTTAACACTACCCAAGTGTGCTGTTTAAAATACCGGTAGTTCTTTAGTTCAATCTTTAATGTCTCTTGCCGTAAGTACCTATTGATCGAAGATTCATTTTAATCATGTTCGGTTAAGAATCGTTTCCACAGAAAATGTTTTACTTATAGGTAGAGATGCAAGTGGAACCACTCCACGAAGCTCCTCTTGTTGGGAGACCCTTGCCATCAGGGGAAAAGCTGCTAAGTGGAGCGTTACAACCAAGCATTCGTGAGGAATTAGGCTGCAGCAGAGAGAGTAGTAGCCAGGGTAGTTCACTTGGAAGTTGTGATGAGGTGGAAGAAAGGTTTGTCTGCGAGGAATTGCCCAGCCATGGTAGGGGAGAGAACTCGTACAAAAATGAAACCAGTGATACCTCAGCTTCAAACAACGAACTGCCAGCTGTACATCAGACTCAGAAGAAGACTGAAATGTAAGTCCTGCATCATACTTTCTGCTTTGGTATTTGTGTTTGTTGTATATTGTCATGACATGTTGTTCTGTGGAAGTTCATGTATTGCATATACCTAATTTTAAATTTCCTTTGCGAGTATTTTTCAAGTTATCTCAATGTGTAATTAGTGGGAAAAAGTCCAGATAGTCACTCTCATCTCTTTCATTTAACATGTAAGAAGTAAAAACCTTGTGCTTTGCATGAGTTCAATGTTGTGTCTTTGTATGTAAGTTCTTAACTGAGCATAAGTTAAAAGAAAGTGTATTCTGTTAATAGTTAAATAGACTGTTAGTGTGCCATTTAATTTTTCTATTCTACACGGATTTAATTGTTTTTTCACGGTCTGTGTCAAATTAGGCGGTATTTCTTTGTTTTCCTCCCCTTCCCCCAACTCTTTTTCCTCTCTCTCTCTGTGGACCGATTACCAAACTTGAAACCACACTCTTCCACTCAGACATCCCTTCAACGACTATCCCCTTCCACCCCTCCCCATTGTCTGTCCCAGGATTGTTAAGGGGGGACGTGGCAACACTTCTTTCTCCCTTGAAGCCCTCTTCGGGTAAGATCTCTTCTTTTTTCTCTTTCCAAATCTCCCACATTTTCTCTCTGGCCTTTGCCTGAAAAATGCGAATGCTTCGCTGCTTTGTCTGCGTGTTGTCTTGTGGCTGGATGTTTTTTTCCTCAAAGGGCTCCGAAAGAGGGTTTGGAACCAGTGGGACCAAATTTGAGCCCAATGAAACATGATATGGATGCTTTCCTGGATTTGTTAGACAGCCTGAGGGAGGAGACATGATAAAGCTATTATTGCTCAAGTGTTTTTTTTTACTCAATTGTGGCACATTTTAACCATTTGGAAGATTCTACAGATGATTAATAATGTGAGACTTACACATGCATTTAAAAAAAATGACAAGCCTACTTTATACTCGAGAAGTAGAGTTAACATACATTAACAGTAAATAATAAAAGTAAGTAAAAGGATATTTGTCACAGTTGAAGTACCTAAGCAAAAATGATGTACTGGCTGTGCTGTAATCGTGTCTTCTCCTCTGCTCTTGGAACCAGTAAAACTCATTTAAAGTAATAACACATGTAATGAGGGCTAAAATATAATAAATAAACAGCTTGGGGCCCTTGGATTACTTTTATTGCAGACCTTAGAATTAAATTTATATGCTAAAGTTGCTTGAAAGATTTCTTATTGGCATGGTAAATATTTTAAAGACTTCTCATGCTGCACAGAGTTTAATAATATTTCCCTGCGGTGAATTTATGAAACTCTGCTATACTCCTTGATAATTTCTTTAGTTGTTTGATGAGTATGATGGAAAATGTCTAAGAATTGATTTTTTGCATTATACATAGTCATCTGTAAATGCTTCAATTTTTGTGCTGCATTTCATAAATACCGGGAAAAAATTTCTTCTGAAATGTTATGGCAATTTAAAAGTCCTCTCAAACTCATGAAATGAGTTAACTGTATTGGTGATAAACTGCTAATACCATTAATTAGTTTTAACATTTATTTGTTGTCAATCGCATTTAGTTCTTATATTAATTGATTCTGCTTGTTGCTTATGGCCAGTTAAGCTACTATAACATGGTTGCTAGTAGCTACTCATTTGTAAATGGGCAGGACAAAGATTTAATTCTGAACATAAACTTAAAACTTGGACACCTGTATGGTATCGCTGGAAGTGATTTCTTTTTGTTTCCTTTTCCATTGCCTATCTAAGTATTATAATTCCAATGAGGACCTAACCTGTAATGGAGATAAATTATAATATTCCAAAATGTTGTTAATAACTTCAAAATAATGTTTGGTGTTGAATCAGTAATATTCATAAGAGTCATATAGTAAGTCATATTCTCAAGAGATGCATATTTTTGCATATGAGCCCCTGTTGTAATCAGGATTAATAAATTGATTATGGGTCCATACTTATGTCAAAAGAGGTTTTTTTAGTAAGTACTTTAAGTAAGTTTTTTTTTAGTAAATTAAAGATGATTTATGGGATCCTTTCCAGAAAATCAAGTAGGAGGTGCTAGGTCTGCTTTCGAAATAAAAACCGGGTTGATTGTCATCTGCTGTGATGTTTTTTAACATAATAAATATAATGTTTTCTGGTTTTTACCTATTTTTATTAGTAGTCATAATTACAGTTAATTCTTAATTATGTGTAATCTGTTGTTGAAAATAGAAAAAAATTTTATTCAAGAAATATTTTCAGACTTTCTTTAGCGTAGCATAAACCTACAAGTATTTTGGAGTTATCACTTTAACTCTATGGCACTTGGAAAACATTCAATTAAGGAAATGTTTTTATTCTCAAATTGCAGATTGGAAAGGCTAGCCATTTCCTTCCTCTAGCTGCCATTGAGTTTAAAATTTGCACCACGTAATAGTGTTTCTTAAAGTATATCAGCTTGATTATCTCACATTTTTTATAGAAATAATAAAAAGACATACATTTTTCACATGGATGTTAGTCTAATAGCCCAACTAATGTTTTAGCTTTCCATTTATTGGTTTTTTCCACGCTGCAGAGATGGCTTAGTGCATTTGAAACATTTTGTGGCTCAACATATCCCAAGTTTAGCAGCAATGAAGGAAAGTAGTAGCCAAAAAAATATTCCACATGCAGTGTAGCCCAAAAGCCATATCTCTACACATCTCTTGATTCTCATCACACTTAATACATGGATAGAAAATCTTTGTTTTTCAGGAACCTGTCAAGCTCCACAGTATTGGCAGGCTACATAATCCTTTAATTAACCTTCTATTACATTAATAGTGATTCTAAGGTGCTTGTGTAACAATCCTCAGGCATAACATAAACTCTTTAGGAGCTTTACGTCAGTGACTTTTACTATACATTAAGGCTTAACATAAGAAATCTCCAATAACGTACTCATGATTTAATATTTCTACCATAGTACAGGTCCATGCTACTCTCTACCTGCACATCCTCCTGTCCTTTATGTTATCTTATCGTAAATTCTAACACACCACTCTCCTTTTCCCAACTCTTATACAGCTCTCAAACTCAACCACCTCTTCACTAGTAGGCAACTATATATTCATGAATTAGCAGTAAACACTATTGCAGATGATATTAATGAAAGTGTTAATGTCACAACATGAATTCCTATACCCTTATGACTAAAAGAATTAGTTGTTTCAATGTGTTGTCAATAATTTAAAAATCATAAAATAATATGTAATATACATATTTTTATTAAGTCCTATGGGTACTTGGATACTTAAGAACTAATAGATTTTTCTAACAAATAACATATGTCCAATATCTGGTAAATTACAAGCCTATATTTACAAAGTATATGAAGTTTTACACAAAATTGAAAAAATGTGGAAAATTTAACTCTTAACACTTAAAAATTTAACAATTGAATTTTTTATGGCATTGACCTGTCCTTAAAATATAAAGGGAAGTTAACTCACAAAAATTAATTGTTATTTGAGACATAGGTAATCATTTTTTAAATTTAAATCTAATGGATGTACTAACAATTTTAACTGAATAAAGTGGTGAGTGCATTGAATTAACTGTTGAGACCAGAAAAGATACCTGGTAAATGTTGTCTCATGGCCAGGGAAATAGAGCATTGTAACACTGTCTTCTATGACCACAATATTCAACTGGACATCTAACAGTTGACATATCTAGAGAATAGGAGACTTTTGCAGGGAGATTACTCCTGCTCCTAAGAAATATATCCTTCTATGAGTTAGTTTGAGCCATCAGAATTGGGTCCTATAATTGGCTCCCTGCAGAGGTAAAAAATTATATACATGCCTGAGTTAATTGAGCATTGAAGTTTCATGCCCAGCTCCTCAGTAAGGTCAGAGTAAACAATTTAGCAGCAGTCAAATGTTGGAAAAATAAGACACGTTACAAGTGTTTTCATACAGAGATTGGAAGATAATTTTTATGTAATTTTAACATACATGGTGTTGAATTAACTTTATAACATAAGCGTGTTGGTATGATTACACCAAGGAAGATTATTTGAAAGGAACATTCTGAGGTTGAGTATTCAATTTCAATACCATAATTTAATATTTTAGGAGCTGAGGAAATGCTTTAGGTGTTTACTTATTTAATACAATATAGTTATTTTTATCTCATGGGCCAAAATATCGTGATTAATTTTTGGAATAGAATCTGCCAAATCTACTATTAAAAAATTTAGATAGTTTTGCAAATCATCGACATAGAACTCCTTTTTGCTATCTTTCAGGATATTAGACAAGTCTTGAACATAAATTTAAAGTGAGCTTGGAGCAAGGAGCCTTGGGGCATTGCTCATCACAAGAGACCAGTCAGACATTTTTCCATTGCAATCCATAACCACTTGGTTGCCGGAAGGTACCAATTCAATACACCTCATGTGCCTTCATTTTTTGTAGCAATCAGTTGTGGTTCACCCGATCTAAGGTATTGCTGTAGTCAAATTGGACAATCACAGTTGACTTTTTTTATCGTTGGCATTACAAATGTTGGCAGTCATGTTAAGTAATGTGGTTAGAGAATATAACCTTTCCAAAAGCCACTAAGAGGAGTATGGTGGATTAGACTGAAAGAGACTTGCTGGAGGTTGACTTAGTACTACATAAGTATTTCAAACACTTAGTGTAACTGTCATTAGGACATGTCATTATTCAAGTCACCAACAATAATTAAATTTTTGAAAGCCAAACTATCTTATAAATGCCTCCTCAGAGTCAAATAAAGGACTAGTTTTTGGAGGATGATAGACATGACACTGTAATATTTTAGGAGCATTGGCCTGATAAAGTTCAAGAACCATGTATTTTCAAGTTTAGATTTGTGTGTGCATAGTTGCAGAAGTACAGAGAATTGAAGCAGTCAAATTTCAGCAAACAAATAAGCCAACGCCACATCCATCTTTACTAGTCTTATCATTTCACAATAATTTAAATTCATGTACATCAATGCCAAAATCATGTACAACCAATGAATCAGGTAAAATAGGTTTTAGTCATGTTTCAGATGAACAAATTACATGCTATTCAATGACAAAGAAGCAGTACTGAAACTCATCCTTATGGTATGGTAGTGATTGGCAATTAACCTGACATATTTTCAAAAAATTCATGGCTGAAGGAAAAAGGTAAGGAAAAAAACGGATTACCGACCAAACTAAACTATTAATTCTTTGAAGAAGGTGAGCCAGCAGAGTTTGCAAGAGACATACAGAAACATGAGTGAGTTAATCTATTAATAATAAAGGGTACTGTCCTATAGGCTATCACACATGATATTAAAGAAATAAATTCATGGTTAAAGAATAATGTTGACTCACTTATTTTCAATACCCACATTTATTTTAAATTTAAGGGAAAGTTTGAAGAAAACAATACAAAAACATTTGAGCACGGCAATCATATAGTTTGTAAACATACAGGTTGTCCCAAATTACAATTTTTTTAGTCAGCAAAAGGAATAAAGGATAATGAACTACACTTGATGTCATACATGAATTATAATTTTACATATTGCACTAGCATGGGGCGAGTTACAAGATAATAGTTGAAAATGATAATTGGAGAGATTTATGACAAAGAAACATAAGTGATAAAGATGATCTGTAGTAGAAGATAAAAGGAAAACATCCATTTAAAAGTTTTATAAAGTGTCAATAACACATTTAAGTAATGACTTACATATGATGACAAATATATATCATTATTAAACTAGCATTTAATAGTATAATTGTATAGGGAAATAATTGTTTGTTTAACTAAAATATGTATGTAGGCTGTCTATACAAACAGCAGGCAGCAGTGAACAAATGCAGGGAAAACTAATAAACAAGGATATAGGAAGGATTAAGGCAGGGATGCTCATTGACACTATCTTCAATCTCTAGAAGACTACTAATAACCTTAAGATTTTCCATGAAGTGTTTCAAAATGAGTAGTTAATTAGTATTTCTCAGTTTGTCATAAAAGATTTATTACTGGTATTTATATACATTTCAATTTATACTCCAAGCTAATTAAATTTAACAATTTTTGAAGGTATTTTTATGTGTGAATAATATATGGTCTGGTTACATCTGAAATCAAAAATAAATATTTACTTTTGTTAGGTCACATTAACATTGCACTTAATTCTCTTTCAGTGCCTGTAAATAACATTTGTTTTATTCACTGGGTGGTATTTACATTGAAATTGGAGTAATCTACAGAAATTGGTTTGATATATTAATACCAAGTTGGTTTATTTCATTACATTACACAAAACACTTATTATTCCTTTATCAAACACACACAGTTTGCCTACAAGCCCAATACCAACATTAGCCAAATTTATGTAATTTTGTTTTCAGATAACTTTATACTGATAATATTATCAACATTGCTACTTTGTATTAAATGCCCATGGTAAAATTTCTTATATTTATTATTTTTTTAAGTTGGATATTCCACTAGATCATTCAGGATATTTAAAAATTGAGTGTTGATGAACTGTCATTAAATGTTTGTGTGGCATAGAAATAAGTTATTTACTATTTAACTTTATTTTTAAAAAATTCTTGGCATAATTTTTCTTTTTTCGGTCAGTGCTAAAATATTAATTTAGTTAAAATTGGCTGTCTCAGATATTGAGCTGTGTGAACTAGTAGTGATTATTATATCCATTTCTCTACCTGTGATTTAAGCATGAGGTTTACAGCTGGTCTCAGTGATTCTTGATAGGGAAGAGGTGGACTTGTCTACTCTGCATGTTATAAGGTGTTAATATTTTAATGAGTTATTGTAAACCTTGACCTACTCCCAGTCCTCCCACCATTGTTTGGTGTGAAATTCAGGGGTGGAATGGAAGGCTCTCAGAAAATTGTCTTCTGCATCTGAAGAGAAAATTACATTTTGCGGATGTCATTAAATTTGCAGCCAAAGAAAAAATTTTGAGTATATAAGCTAATTTTAATTATTTTTTTGTAAAATATACTCTTAAATACTGATTCTGGTATCTCTACTGTTGGTGACTACAATTATTTTTAGATGCTATGATTTAGGCAGCATTAATATTATGTTACATATGATAGATGAAAGCATGAATCATTATTCACCAATATTCTGAAAACTCAATTCATAGTTAGCTAAAAGAGATATCTTAGTTCATCAATTTTTTTGATTTCTTAAAAATAGTATTAAAAACTTTTTGTGTAGTTCTCCTAATTCCTGAAGCAATCTAGTAGCTATTTTTTTTCTGAAAACTGAAAATTAATTTGAGCAACATCATGTGTTGTTTCTTTTTTTTAATACTACTCCCACTTAATAAATTTAAAACTTCCATTACATAAGTTCATCAGTTTTATGAGTTATATTGCTTAATCATAGCATATTTTATTTGGACCTACATACAGATAGGTAGAGTCATTGAACTTTAAACATGTATAGGTTAATTATGTAATCATAGTTTCTCTTTTTGAAACATATTTTTAAAGGCACTTATGAGCCTAAACTTCCTCCTACCCTTCCTCCTGCTTAATGGCTAAACCAGACTTGAAATAACACAAAAGAAACTTTAAATATAAGACAACAATCTATGGAGTGGCCATACCACCCTTGACCTGAATGGACAGTCATAAGCACCAATACCACCTTGTACACTTTCATTATATAAAACTTTTTGAATGGGGAAAATATTTATTTCATAATTTTGGACTTTAGTAATGTAGTTTTGAAACTTGTTGAGTTATTAAACACGTTTCAGATAATCTTATTCTGATAAGATTTCAAGTAGCAGAATCCATGGTTTGCACCTGGTATTAGAAGGCTCGTGTACTGCTTTCTGAATTAGCCAGTTTAACTAAAGAGTTATGCTTGGCTTTTCACTTTATTGTAATTTCTCAGAAAATGTACTTTTTTCACAGTTTTCATGCTTAGTGCCATTTGTATCAAGTTATAGTTTTAACAAGGGTATAATGATGTGCAAATGTTATTTTTGAGCATGACCCCTTTCTAAAAAGTACTGGTGGTTTAAATTTTGGTCATTACAGCTGCAGAAATGTTGGTAGCAATGCTGAGAATAAGATAAGTCAGTGCCAGAGATTCAAGCAGTTTGTATTTTATAGAATTTTGGTGGGTTTTAAATGGATTTTCCTTTCTCGTGTTTATCTACATATATATTACACATGTAGAACTTATAAGCTTATAAATGAAATGCCATTCAGCATTTAATGATACCACTAAAGCATCATTAAATTGCTGTTGCATATACTTTAGTACAGATATAAAATAGCTATAAAATCTTATAAAGTATTAAGTGAATGATATTTCCTGAGTAAAAGGATGAAATGCTGCTAGTCTTCATTCTGGGAAGTTATCATGTTAGTCATATAGTTAAACTGAAGGTACTGCATTAGATTGATGATCATGATAGTTGCTGACGGTGCACTTGTGTCTCTTAAATAAGATGTTTGAATCTCTGACAGTGAATTTATTCTCTTGATGACCCGTAGAATCTGCATTTGAATAGTTAGCACTTATATCACCACTTCTGGTAAGCATTTGATGTCGGGAGTGAAAACAATGTGCTCACGTTGATTGGTTGTTCTTTTCAATCGGGCAGTTCCAAGGAAGGGGAAGAAGGCAAGCTGAGTGAAGAGGCAGCATGGCTACTGGGAGGGAAACTCGGTGACAAGGGAACTTTGCTTGCCTTCCGTTGTGTAGCCCTGGTCGAGCGCCAGCCATCACTTCCTGCTCACTCCCTTGGAATGACTTACAAAACCATCCAGGCTGAGACCAAACTCCTCTCTGCCATCCTTAATGCCCATGGTTGGAGAGAGGCAAGTGTTTTGTTTTTCAACTGGGAGCATTTGAAATTATCTTAAAGAAAAATTCCTCATTGCTTTGTTCCCATGAATCTCATCAATGAGATGGCACCAGTTTCTTCTCATTCTGCTCATTTACTTGATAATTTTTTTATACTTTTGATTTTACTGCATCTCGATTAATTGTTTTGTGGCACCTATTTGTGAAATAATTCCCATTGATGACTCCTATACAGTGAAAAAGTGTCCATTAATCTTTAAAATAATTCATGGAATTTTACTATACAAAACCCTAGGCAAAAAGTCAGAGAAGTTAAGAGAGCATCTGGAAAAATTAGTTCATGACTCAGTGTAGAAAGGAATGATACCTGTTGTTCATTTAAGGCAATGCAATAACCCTTCTAATAGCACAAAAAGTATCATGAAAGAGCTCTTCCTTTTATTATATTTGTTATGAGTGTTGGGATTTTAAGGCCAGTAGGTAGTTCAGATAATTGTGGCAAGATTCAAATCATGGGTAATGATTTCATATAACCCCATCCAAATTCTTAGTTATGCATTTTTTTAAATTTCAGAACACTAAAAGTTAAGGTGGGATTGAGAAATGAATTGGCATTACTCTGAATTGATAAATTTTATGGGGCGTAGAATACTGTTACAACATAGCCATACCCCTAACTTGATGAAACATATCTTCAGGTTGATAACTTGGGCAAAATCAATACCCAAATGGATGTCCTTTTCATCGTCATAGGACATTTGTACTTATGTACCTCTCTACCGTGGTTTATCTAGGTATACCTTACTTGCATGAAGCTTTTAAATTGTCCTGAGAAACTTGGAATTCCCTGAAGGCAGGATAGCGGATGGTTAGGAAAATAATTGAAAAGTTCCAACTGTCCCATGGGTGAAAAACTGGGACATTTGAGTAATCTTGTTTATTTCCAAATTTTATCATTCCCCATGTTAAAGTGGTGAAATATGGCCTCTTCTGAAAATTTTCTTTCATGAAATGTGAAAGGAGTCATCAAAATTAGCAATTATGCTGTCATATACCATTAACTATATCTTACATCAATTTTATATTGGTAACCATGTTTTGTACTAGGATTCATTAGGTAAAGTCTAATAATGTTGAGTTAATTTGCATTGCTATGTACAATTTAGTCATTATATCATAAAATGTATAAAAAGGATATGGCACCATATAAATCCAGAAGTCATTACTAAACGCAAAATTATTCCAAAACTCCTTAGATAAGAAATGTTAATTGCTCATAAACAGTAAAAAATGTTGCATATCATGTGTTTAAATCTCATGGGTTATTTATTATTCCATATTCAATTATTTGACATATTTTATGTATTATATTTGTGACTACATATGGTGCATATCATTTACTTCTTCAGTTTAAATGTAATTACTTCAGGAGTTGGACTATGCTGTTTTAAGTGTGTAACAGTTGTTCTATTGAAGAAAAGAATTCCCATCTTATTTTTCTTGTACTGCCTATTAATTGTTGCATCTTGCCTGTATTATATGTTGTAAAAAGGCTGAAGTTGTGATTTTGCTGCAAACTATAGGTTTTTATCATCTGTAGATCGTCATGGGAAAGAATCTTAAATATTTTGACTTCTCACTTTATAATAAGCTATGCACAATCAAGTCCTTTTGGGTTCTCTTCCACATGAAACTATCTTGTATGACTACAGTTTAATGGGCTCTTCAGCTGGCTTCTTCAGGTCACTTCTTTCTTGAAGAAGTCCACTGAAATGCCAGTGAATTTGTCATCATACAAAATGGATCAAAGCAGAAGAGAACTCAGAAAATCTTCATTTTCCAAATCATTCCTAGGAATCCTTCATGTCAACATAATAATTCATATTTATGAATATCAATAATTATCAATATCATTGAATTGATTTATTGTCAATGACCTTGTTAGGGCATATAATTTCCATTGTAATCGAATGTGTTTCTGATATTTCCAAGGTCCATAAATTAAAGAAGCCAAATTAAAATTTAGTATATCTCATGTGACTATAAGGAAATGAGTGAAAAAGTTGTCATGCACAAGGATCAGACAAATTTTTAAATTAATTTTATGTATATGCTAATACAATTGTTATATGAACTCAAAGTGTCAAACGTGCTTTTGATGTGCATATTGAGGCTCTCATTCTGTGTATTTTTTCCATCAAAGATATGCATATATGTATATCAATACACATTGTACTATAGTGTTTACTTCCATTATAAACTAGGACCATGGTATCACCCCTGGGAATTTGAGATCTTGCTGTTTCATTTAATCTTATATCTTCAATTACTTGATCTGTGCTATTTTCATTTAATTCAATAGCCAATGATGCTGTTTTAATTTCCATGCTGTTACCTTCATTAGATTGCCATTACTGACCATAGAACTGTTTAACCGTGATAACTCTTAAGCTGGTTGATAAGCGCAATGATTTTATAATAATGCTCATGGTAGAAATAATATTGCATGGCCATGCTTGGATAATTCTGTGATAGACTTTTAGATTGGATGTAGAATTGTGAATTTTGCTATAAATTCCTTAGAGGCTGAAATCTGCATTCCCAAAAGCTTTTAAGTCCAGTTACATAGGTTGAAAATGCCTTCAGTGTATGGTTGGTAGAGAATGTGGTCAACTTAATCAGAGAAAACAGTGAAAAAGTTTAATTAATGGAAGTTTTGTGTCAGTACCCTTCGACTTTAATATTTTTAATGGGTTTGGGATATTTACCAAATTAGTCTTGCATATTTCACTTTCATCAGATTCAAAACTTTCTGGGAATTGGATAATATTCTTATGCTATTCATCTGATATTTCATGAACTAATGTGTAGATTATAATTTTACCCAAGTCATTCTACATAATTCTCCTATTGCTATATGTGCATGTGTTGCATTTGCCTTATAGCAGATAGTCTCTGGATTAGTGGAAAACTCTTTATGAATATTCTTTTTTGTCTACTGCAGACTTCTTTTAACAGTGCAGCATGTAACATGCCCCACTTGAATTTTAATGCAAGTATATTTGCTTGCTTAGGGAAGAGTATGCTTTGACATCGGCTGTGACCTTGTTGCTTTAGTCATATTCATAGGGAGACCACTTCTAAAACATACCAATTCACAGGTTCATCCCAACATACCCGACTTCAACTTATTGTGGACTGGTGCTCACCCTAAACCCCACCTTCTAAGGACGCTCACACCATACCAAAGGGTCAACCACTTTCCAAGGTGAAGAGAGTAATGCACTAATTAGTGCTGCTTTCATTCCTAAAAAGCTTTGCTCTTTAATTTTGTGCAAACTGTTTCTTTGCATCACTTTTGAAGGTAACAATGATGATCTCATAATTGTGTCAGGGCCTAAAAACTCTTAATTATATTATATGAAAATATTAATGTAATCAGTATTTAAACATTACATTTGTATGCATATTAATATTGTTTTTGACATGTAGTTGAAATTTTGATCTACTCTTCATTTTAAGTAATTTTTGAGGTGTCTTGAATGAAGCCTTAGATGAAAATTTTGAAGACACTTGTTTTGCTCTTGTCTAAATTTGTATTACCTCAAGTGTCTCTGTTTGAAACTTGATTGGTTTTATTTTTCTCTTTCATCTTTATCGAAATCATGAATAAAATTTGAAATTTTGGGCATTTAAAAAAAATGTATTCAATGGATAGATTTTGTTTCGGAATCAGCAAAAGAAAAAGATAACAGTTTCTTTGTGTAGTTATTCAGATCTGGCACTGACATTGTGTATGCATTATGCATTTGACACACACTCGTATATTGTGCGAGATTATAACAAAGGGATATCTCAAAACCCCATGACATGCTCTTACATGTACTCAGTAGATAACCTTTAAGGATCCACTGTCAACTTGCAACTGTGTGTGCAAACCACAGGAGCCTTTTGAATGGTGGTTCCAAGTAGTTAGCTGTTGTCGTGTGCATGTTGACTTAAACCATGCACATTTGCATGTGAAATATTGTTTAGGGACAGTTTCAAAACTCCTGTATGTGGAGCTGTATGATTTCAGAATGTCTTTCTGTGAATTTAGATCGTATGAGTTGACACGAAAGGATCGGCTTTACAAAAACATAGAGAAAATGCAGATGCTGAAGGGTGTCCGTCACTTCGACTTTATCCCACAAACCTTTGTCATGCCCGGAGATTTCCGAGAGCTCTGCTCGGCACACCACCGAGTTCGTGCGCCGTGGATTGTGAAACCAGTGGCATCGTCTCGTGGTCGAGGGATTTTCATTGTCAATTGTGTGAGTAACGTAGATTTACAGTTGATCTCAGAATTTTTTTTTTTGTGTTATTGGGGAAAATACTTTACTCTTTACAATATTAAAACAGTAGTTCATTGTAATGAAGAAATGTTTGATTTACAAGAAATGAATACAAAGGGATGAGTTTTGACTGATAAAATATTTCAAATTTTGTTGATTCTACGCAGCCCAATCAGGTCCCGATGGAAGAATGTGTTGTGGCAAGGTATATAGAGGATCCGCTTCTTGTTGGTGGGCACAAGTGTGACCTTCGACTGTATGTCCTAGTCACGTCTGTAGATCCTCTTATCATATACATGTACGAGGAGGGGCTGGTTCGCTTTGCCACTGTAAAGTATGACTCATCCCGAGCCCATCTGTGGAACCCATGTATGCACCTGTGCAACTACAGCATCAACAAATATCATTCTGATTACATAAAGTACGTATGGCAAAGAAGATTTTTTAGTGTTAAAAGTGTGAATGGTCACCTAAATTCTCTGACCTTTTCATATCAGAGGCTAAATCATAGAGTTGCAAATGATTCTGCTCATATGGAATTGAAATTTTGGAGTCGTTGGTCCTTCCTTCGTGAAATTACTCAAATGTCACAATCTTCTAAAGAATTAAATTATATTAATTTTTTTAATGAGCAAGTTCTAAATGTAACACATCTGTTACAGTCAAAGCTAAATCTTGAAAGATAACTTCCACAACTTTGATTGACCAACTTGATTAGATATTTCTATCATTAAATTTGGCCTACTTCATTCAAGATTAAAATTATTTTGGAAACTTATAAATAGTGCTCCATGTGTTTACACATTCTATCATAGTAAAAATTTTGCTAATTTTCATTTTTGTTAATATTAAATATTTGGAAGGGACCCATAATACCTGAACATAATTTCGAAATACCGGAAAAGATAGACTATGTACTATATATTCTTGGTTTTCTTCATGATTAAGGAATTATTTCAACATCTTCTTCTGTTTTTGTGTTATATGTGTTGAGAAAATTATAATCTTCTTCTTTACATCATATCTTATTTATGGCTCTCTTGAAGAGCACTTACATTTTGTGACTACATAAGCAACAATTGTTCAATAACTGTATTATGATGTAAAATAATGGACAATCTTAGAACTTGCTGTGCTCTGTAGACAGTCTGGATGGAGATGTTCTTTTATATTGAGCAAACAAAAATTAATATCAGAATGACTAATTTCACTTAAAAGTAAATTCAATTCATTTACTCACTGCTACCATGAATTCCTTACTATGTATTCAATAGGTTTTCGGTTTAACTTGGTTGATGTCAACTATTTGACAAAACTGGTCTTTATTTATTAAAAATTCTTCTCTGAAACCAACTTAAGTTTTATTTCCTCTATTCAAAATTCCATATTATATTTAAATTAGCCAACTGTTGCAATTTGATTGTTTCAGGGTTTCAATAAAATTTGTTTAAATGTTGCGTGAGGCAGGGCTTAAATGCTAGTTTGAAAAGCATCAATATCTCTAGGAAAACCCTCCTATTTAATAAATTGAATTATGTAAAGAGTGATGGTATACATTTTTAACTTACAAATAATTTTAGACTTACGTAACAAAAGTATTAGCAATATCTAAATTTGATTAATTGAATTCATTACTTCATGAAAGTATGATGACTTTTCAGGGACATTAAAGCATTTTAAGGCCATTTTACAAAAAGCCTGATGTTCTGTATAATGTTCTTAATCATCCTGTGAATCATGATAATTCTGTGAATGATGAGATCATTCAATAAAAATTAGAACTTGTCCCTTTTCCACATGATTGCATGATCCAATGAGTGATATGTGCAAGTTTGCCATGTTTGTCAAGTTAAATATGAAGATGCCACTTCCAAAATTATAGAACATATTGTAATTATTTATAAATACACATCATCACAGCATGATATGATTCACAGAATTATATTTATTCATCAAGCCATCATTCAGATGATCAGGCATCATGTAAAATGGTCTTTAGAAATTCAACACAAGTGTGAATTTAATTTGATGTGAATCTTGTAGCATTATGGTACAAGAACAAAGGGTTACTACTTACTCTCTCTATGTCACTTTATTACGTTATTCAATAAAGCAATAGGGGTAAGCTTCCAATTAATATTGAAGAGGGTCCCTGCTTGATGCTGATCATTTGGATCGGAAATTCTATTTTTGAAGGGAATGATGAATTTGATAACAGATGACGAATTACACATTTATGTGTTTTGTGAAGCAGTTCACTTTTTTCTTCTGATTGTAGGTACCGATTCAGTGTGAATTTTTTTTAGAACTTTTTTTTTCCATTTTCACGATGGATTATTTTTTTGCATTGAAATACTGACGATATTGATCACTTTTGATGTGCTCATGTATTTTCATTAGGAGTGAAGATCCGTCTGCAGAGGATTTTGGCCATAAGTGGACTCTCAGTGCTCTCCTCCGACATTTGAGAGCCAATGGGATTGGTGACACTGCATTGTTGATGCAGCGCATTGAGGAGGTGGTTGTTAAGGCAGTGCTTGCATCCATTCCTCCGATGGTGTCAGCTACACGAATCTTTGCACCCCACCCACATAACTGTTTTGGTGAGAAGTAGTATTTTTCCTTAATAGTGCAACAACATACACATTTAACTCTTAGATTATGGGTCTTGAAAATTGGAAACATCTAGTTGTGGGCACAGTATACAGTCAAATCTCGTTACTATGCCACCTGTCGGGACAGAGCAAGAGTGGCATAGCAACGAGGGTTTGTAAAAACAGCTTTATTTTCTTAGGTTTCTTATCAGTCCATAGTTCTCAATGGTCGCGTTCAGCAGACTGATCACTAATCGCTGAATTTTTCCGGTGGAAAAAATGGCGTCTGATCAGAGGTATGTTGACTCACCGCTGAGGTACCGTAGAGCGTGCAGCAGAAAATATCTCAACTGTTCCGCAACTGTTGAGTCTGCTGAACTGATCAGATGGCATTTTTTTCACCGGAAAAAATTCAGCACTCAGGGATCAGCAATCAGTCTGCTGAACGCGACCAATAGTATTCGGCTGGCGCATCTTCTTTTGGCGGATCACGTGCATCTCATCGTCTAACCAATCCCATGCTTGTGCGAGTGCCTGCATGTCTGTATGTGTGCTCGCGCATAGTAACGAGATTTGACTGTATTTTGAAACCACTAAATCGCTTAAGAATAAGAACCATGAAAATTCAGTCATTTGTTACAGATTGCTAACCAGTTCTAAAATTGGTCTGTTTAGATGTTCTTGGCAAGAGAAGGCAGATGTGGAAAGTTTTTCCAGACTTCAGTCTGAGCTTGATAGTTAACAATAAATGTTGCAAGTCATTAGTTGTTGCTCAGGTTAAGTAATTATTATTTATTTTTTCTTCTAACACTATCATCTTTTGAAGTGAGACCAATTGCCAGTGAATACTAAGAACAGAGACTATATATACAAAATTTATCAACTGTTACAAATTATGATATAGTTTATTAACCTATTTATTTACTTATCTACATTCCATCATACCTGGCCAGTGAATGGTTTTCCTTGGGTTTCCACTTTGACACAGGCAAATGCCTGGCCATTACTTCCCAGGGGCTTTTTCTTTCTTTACTATGTTATTAAAACAGCAATACCTACGCCATGTGAGAGTGTTTTAAACAGGATTTCATGGTTGAAAGAAATGTATATTGTATGTATTATCTACAAATGTATGTGTCAAAATAAAATATTCGTAGAAATTAAAAACTATTTGAATTTGAGGTTAAGTAAAACATTATTGGGTGTCAATACACTATAGTATAATAAGTCACCACTGCATCTAAGCCAAAATGTCCTAATGGATATTTCTCCTGTAGTTGCTTCATTAATTTACATGTGTTCAGATTAATTCTTTGAAGTCTCTCTTAAGGCAGTATGTTGTATTAACTCTATTTTCCTCTTCTTTACAGAACTCTTTGGTTTTGATATCCTGATAGATTCCTCTCTGAAACCTTGGCTCTTAGAAGTTAACCTATCTCCATCCCTTGGCTGTGATTCTCCACTGGATGTGCGAGTCAAGTCAGCAATGTTGACTGATCTCCTGACATTGGTTGGGATTCCAGCAGTAGATCCCATGGCAAGGAGATCAGTAGGAAGTGGTGGGGGTGATGGCAGTTCTTCCCAAGGCAGCATGTCTAAACGAACAACTTCCCTCGATGGACAGAACTCATCTGCAAGTCCCAAGGATAAGCATGTTTCTCGGGTCAAGAAATCTAATGTAAGTTACTTGCAGAGGAAACTATTCAGGGTTTATCGGTAGAACTTATCCATTGAGGAGGAAAAATATGTAGACTTTGTAATTACACAAAAAGTTTGTTTCTTATGACCTAGGTTTTAACAAATATGTCCTGAAGATTGTATCATTTGAATTTGACACATTTGTTGTAACCTATGTTGTGTGAAAGAAATTTTTTTCAGAATATTCCATCTAGTTCTATTTCTTCCTTGGTAACTTACCTTATATTTTTTTAAATATTGAGTTTAACCATTTTCAGTTTTAATTGCGAGAAATTTTAAGTGGTCAGGAATGGAATCAGAAAACCTAAGTCAATTTTAACATAAAATCTGCCAGTGTTATTACCTAGTAACCAATCTTCCCTTCTAAATTGTTCTACACCAAGTTTATTTTGAATGAGAGCCTGAAGAAGATGACATACGTGCACCAATAAGTTATCTAAAATTATTAGTTCAAATAACTGCCTCTTCCTGCTGGTATAGTACCAATGCTGCTATGAAGTTCTTATGACTACTAAGCTACCATGATGAGCTAAAAAGAATTGTGCTCTGAATGCAAATTTTCATGAGATTTTATTTCTCCTATTGGTATCGATTGGCTGCCTACCTTCATGGTACTGGCAATATTGCAACTGGCCAATATTCTCAACCAGTGGTCCCAAATAGATCACTGAATGGTTATTAATCGTTATGAGTATGAGCCATGTTGTAGTATTAATTACAAAATTGCAAATGTTAGTAAAGGGTATCAATAGTCAGTATTAATGGGGAAGGGGGGAAGAAAGCAAGGACTAGGAAGAGGGAAATTTGAGGATTAATAGACTCACTCAAATGGTCAATCCCTTAACTCCTAGGCACCTGGAGGACCAGCTGGATGTTGGAGTATCCAAGTAGCGTGGATGACTGGTGTGGGAGAGAAAGGTGGGAAGTGCTGTAAGGGAAGAATTAATTAGTGAGGAAGGGTTAAAAGTGAGAAGGGGAGAAGAAAGGGTAAAGCAATGCTGTTTTCTACAGGCAAATGGAGACTTGGGAATGACTGAACTGCATAACTATGTAACAGATGGCGGGAAAGGTGGAAGGGGAGAGGAAAAAAAGGTGATGGGAGGTTGGGACAGGTGATGGGAGGTGGGAGCAGAAGAGTGGGGTAAAGAGGAGCTGAGTTAAAACCATGAGGATAGTTGGAAAAGAGGGGAGAAAATGGGTCCTTGGTCAGTATTTAAGCTGTTGATGGATTTGTGGATGTAAATACTGTCATAGGGGTCCAAGAGATGGCCTGAGGAACTTTCTATAGGGTGTATAGATTTATCAGGTGTTTTGCAATGCTGGGATTTTTCTGACCAATTATATGTAAGTTGCACAAAATTTTTTAAAAATCTGGTGAGGACTGGGCATTTTGTTTGTCCGGTATATGTTTTTTTGCTAGGTGTAGAGTTTTGGATTTGGTATATATCAGATTTCTGGAGAGTAAGGGTTACCATCTTTGGCATAGGTTTGTTTTTACTTGGAATGTTTGGGAAAGGAAATAAAATGTTATGCTGCTTCAAAAAACACTTTTTTACGACATTGCAAATGTTGTTGCATGTATGGCATTTAGAAAAGTCTGCTTGCATAAAACGATCCCTCTTTATGTTTCAGTGTCGCAGAGCACAGTCTTCCGATGCTCTCCCACGAAAGAACACGCATGGGGCCAACGCACGTCTATCAGCCAGCTCGTCCTCGCTCAGCTCGGAGGAATCGAGGATGGTCAGGGATGCTCGGGCCGAGTTTGAGCGTCGCGGTGGCTTTGTTCGAGTGTTCCCGTCTCCTGACAGCTGGCACCGTTATCGCACGTACCTGGACCCTCACACTGGAGTGACTCTGACCACACCGTCAGTTCCCCTGTCGCTGTTTCCGTACTCGGGCAGCAAGACGAACCTTAACCTGCTCATGCACCAGCAGTTGTTCCCAAATGTGGAAGAGGAGACGGTGTCTGGGAAAAAGGGATCTTCGAAGGACCCAGGGTCATCGAGAATGAAAAGGGTGCTGACTCGCTATGAGCGAGCTCTCCTTGTTGGTTGCAGTGCCAACTTGAGTGTTGACTTCAATGAAAAATCAGGTGGGGTTTATTTTGATACTCTTTTTCAACCCAACTTTTAATTACAGTAGAAGTCCACTATAACGAGAGCTGATAAGTGACGAAAAATCTCTCGTTACAATGCACACTCGTCATAGCCAACTGTCATTTAAATTCACCTCTTTCGGCAGTTATAACGGCACCAAAAGTAGGCGAAAATGAGCCATGAAGTACTTGTATCAATCCATCCACAAATGCTTTGAAAATAGATCATTTCATTAAAAAGATTTTAAAATATTGTCACCAAAAGTCATGCACTTTTAACTAATGTACATCGTGCATCGGTATTATCTTTGGCTATGTTTCGTGAACAATCATAGATAAGGTATGGCCTGAGTTTAACAATTACGATTGCATAAATAAGATGAGGGTTGAGAGATTTTCTGTCCTGCTACAGTCAACACAGACAAATGGGCTTCTCCTGTATTGTCCTCAAGTGTAGCTCACAGCTCCATATGTTCTTTTATTCCGATTGATCCGCTATAAGGACAAAATAGCACCAGGAAATGACAGACTGGCGCACAGATTCCAAGATAAGTTGTATAGTCATTCCCCAGGAAAGTCTATGGCATAAAATCACAGTCTTCTCTCATAAAATCACCTCAAAGTCTCTCGTAAAGTCTTCATTACAATGTAGATTCGCAAGGCATGACAGTGTAATGCGTGTCTGAATCCTGCGATTTATGCAACCCGAACACCAACTACGACAAAATCCACTCTCTATAGCGAAAGTGCTGGTGTGACCACTTGTAATAACTGGTGGAACTCTCTATGTTTTAACACGTGGACCAACCAAGGCAAAACGATCACTCGCTATAGCGGACTTCTACTGTATGTAATAAGTAACATATGCAAAATTGTGTATGTTATGTTCTCTCCTTGAAAATTAAGCACAAATAGCGTTTTTCATTAGTGAAATGTAACCCCTCCAACAAATAATTATAATGTTTTATTTGTCCATAGATTTGGAGCACATTTGCACATACGCAAATAAAGGACATATCAATATTAATATATAAAATATAAATAGATGCAATATGCACGATGTTGCTAAAGGTCCATATATTCATTCACAGAATGAAATAGATTCTTTCTTAAGAGATTTAACAATTTTTTATTGAAAACAAGATCTTTTGGTTCTTTCTTAATTTCTGGGGGAAGTTATAACCTTATACCCATTGTCTTGGACCCAAGAGCAATGTTCTGTATCCTAACAAATGCCTGGTGCAAGTCGTCCTAGTGTTATGACTATGATAATCTATATTGGACTTCATGAAGAAATGATTTTTCTCACTATGATATGCTCCCCATATGATGAAGGGTAATCTACCCCATTAAGGTAGTTTTTTTGATGACCTCAAGGTTAGAACTACTTGCATTCACCTTAACTTAATCCTTTTTCAAGTCTGCATACTTCCCACCACCTATCCAAAATCCTTATTCTTTTCCTACCTTGGCCTAACTTCCTGAACATTTTCTCTTCCATTGCAGCCGTCAAAAACCCTTACTCCAACCAAAAACAAAAAACCAAAAGTAACCAAAAACATTTACTCTTGAGTACCCCCTCCATTCACCATCTCCCATCTTTTGTGAATTTCATTCAATAATTTCCTCTCCTCCTCTACCATTCTTAGCACTTCTTTATTACTTTTCTTCCCTGTCCACATAACCTTCTCCATCTTTTACCAAAGCCACATCCCAAAAGCCTCCAACCTATGCTCATCACTTATCTTAACCAGAGATTAATATCCATATAATGCTATGCTCCACGTGAGGGTTTTCACTAATATTCACTTCATAGGTTTCCTTAAGGTCCTTCTCGTCAGCTCTCTTTTCACAAATGCCTCTTTTGCTAATGCAGCACCTTCCATAAATAAAAAATATACTTGGAATAAGTTTTTAGAATCTTTCCAAAAATGAATCGGATAAAACCACATAATAAATTCCACTGTATGATTATCCCAACCATGATTTTGTGTCATAAACAGAAACACAGGAAAAGAGGTGAAGGCTTTGTAATTATAACTTTAAAATAATTTTTTTATTAAAAGATTTAAAGCAGTTAAAGAATAAGGTACGGTATATAAATGATATTTTAAATAAATTTAGTTCACCCATGTAGCAATAGTATACGAACAGTAAAATGATCAAAAATCAAAATATCAGTACCCTATGTTGTGCTTTACAAATGATTATAATACTTCAGATAAAAGCTTCTTATACCCAATGGCAGCTTATTCGAATTTTATTTTTTTTTTAGAGTTGATATTTTTCCTGGGATTTTTTATTAACTTTTGTAATTATAACTTTACATAGGCATTATAAAGTTAATAGCCACACTTTATAATTTCATAAAAGTTGTTAGTATTCATGAGCATTATTTTAATTACAGGCACAGTTAATATGATTAATCTTCATGTTTGAACATTTAGTGATAGCCTAAGTGGGCTTTGTGTTTCTGGTTATCTGAATGTTTAATTTTATGAATAAATTGTGCTTGTTGAGAGCAGTATGGGTATGGAGGAAAAGAGTCAGTTGCTAAAGAACGGTAAATACACTCAAAATTTGGTAAATTGTTAAAGTAATCCTTTGATTTGACTAATTGATCTGTTCTGGACAGGATTAGGCTATGCACCATTTTCACAAAAAATTGTTAATTTGAAAAAACATCACAAAAGTATAAAATGTTATTGTAAGTGTATAACTGCCATTTTTAAATGTATGTAGTTGTAAATGAAAGGACTGATTTTCAAGCCTATAAAAGAAAGTTGCCAAAAAATGGCTTCACAAGTTTGAAGTAACAAATATGTTTTGAAGCAGTACACAAATACAACTTCTCATCTGGTAAAATTGGTATGGATTTTTGCTCATTTTTTTCTCTAAATATAAATTTGATTATATTTATGTGATTTCGTATAAACTCTGGGTCCTGTAACACTTTATTGCGACTATTTCTTGCCCTTATAGCTTAAAGTTGTGAATGAAATTGAAAAATTCTCCACCGACTTTCAGAAATGAATAAAAATAAAAATTTTCAATTGTATTTTATACATAAAATTGAATAACGTTTGGCAATGAGCATCATTTCAGCAGTAAATATTGCTCCCTTTTCTCAGATGGTGGTGAAGGTGATACGGATGAAGTACTGGAGTTGAATGTTCTCAAAGAAGAAATACGAAAGGGTTTGGAGAATGGAAGCAAACTAAGGTAATTGGGTAATTAACTCTTCTTAGGACATATCCAGATGCTCTTTTTATGAAAACCGGTGGAGAATTGTATATTCTGTGGAATATTTCGTTTTTTTTTTAAATATGTATCATAGAATTCAACCAAATGATCCCAGACAGCAAATAGATATCTAAATCATGTCTATCCATAGACAATGATCTACTAATAGATATTTAATAGATACTATACGTGTAATAGATATCTCCCAAAAGATAACTATTAGTGATATCTTTTGGTAGATATCTATTAGATATACTGTTTTTTGGCAATAATATATCTATTACATATCTAATTAGATATCTAACAGATATTTACTCATCTACCTATCAATATCTATTTGATTTCTGGGATGCTTTTAGGCCATTGCAGGTTTTCTAGCCAACCATTGTTAGACACCATTGTGAAAAGGTCTATTCATATGCTATAGTACTCTTTGCTATCAATTTTATCCATGGAGTATATGTTACCATGATTTCTCATATTCATTTCATGCTTTACTAGTAGACAAAAGCAGGATGAGATTAGACTAAAAGAATTAACAAATAATTCATATTATTCAATGAAGTAAAAAATGATTTTTATGGATTTACATTAAGTAAGCAGTATATACCTATGAGACTATGCAAAAGCCCATGACATGGACATATTTAAATTTACTGCATATTTTAATGATGAGGTAACAAATATCCCAATCGACTGAAGAGAGAGTGATTGAAATGGATTATAAACTCAAATTTCAGAATGTTCATCAGGATATTTTCAAATTTTGCTTAAATGAATGAAGATTGGAGAAGAATAATATTTTTTAACTAAGGCAAAATCATTATATCACAATGCTTGACATTTTCTTGGCAAGTTTAGAAATGGTTTCATGCAAAAAAGGAGGCTCTGGTGCTCTCTATAGTGTAACCATAAATATATTTTAATTGTTCTTAAGCTACTACATATATAGAGTTGTAGTTCTGATGGATACACATTTCATTTTTGGTATCTCATGATACCACGAATAAAATTCACTGATGAGACCATTATTTGGTGGAATTCATTGATAAAAACAAATTTAGTTTTAATATATAATATCTTCACAATGTCTTCTTTAATATTTAATAATATCTTTTCAAAACACTTTCCTGGACATTTGTAAATTTTGATATAACAATTTTGTTTTGTGGAAATATATCAAGTATTAAAAATAACATTTTTTAATGGTATTTGTCATGGGCTTAAACGGATATAGTGTTTGTGAACGCGATAACTAATGTCAGCATTGAAACTATTGCTAACTGTTCAGTCTTGATTATTTTCTACTACTTTGTGTTTTCTGTACTACTGTTTTGCAAAAAAATTTTTAATATAACAATGCATATCAAACTGAATTCATGCATTTTCAGTCAATATCAAGCAAGAAGAGCATTTGGCCTATACTTAGCATGCATTCTTCGTCGTTTACTGGGGTCTGAGAAGAATAGAACAACGGAAGAGAGTCATGGAGAACTAGTCTTGAGGTTCTTAAGACGGGCTTCTTGCAATCTCAGGACTCCATATTTTGTCAAGGTGTGTTTGTGGAGTCTCATTTCTGTGATCATAGGTATAAGTTAGCATATATAAGTCCTTCGGAAATATTTTGGTGTAATTATCTTCTGTGGTGCCTTTTGTATCATAGTTATTCATTATATTAATCATATTTATCATGTAGATAAATATACTATGCATACTAATTTTTTACACACATTGATTTAATTGTGAAATTTTCATTTATGTTAATTTAAAAATGTATTGCTTATCGTTTACTTAGTTTTATGGCATTTAATCCTAAGGTTTTTTTTTAACCTCTTTCCTGTAATGTAATTTGTTATGTTATGTCATTGTAGATACCTAGTCGAAAGCTTACAGGAAAGGACCGAGTAGCTGTTATTGCCAAGCAGTTAAATGATTTCATTTACCTATATAACAGAGAAACAGAGCTCTACTCTGATTCAATGGAACGGCCTGGAATGATACCCTGTGCTCTGTTTGTGCAGTTTCTAGCAATGGCTAAGTAAGTAATTGTGCCTATGGTTCAATTATTATATGAGATAAATTTTTTATATGCTTAGTATATTATTCCAAATTATTTATAACTCTTATTTGTTATAAATAGCTATTATTATGACCATGTATTATTTTTTAATCTTTTTTTTTCTTTATATTTTATTTGGTTATCATTTCATACAAGACATTTATTATCTATAATAATTCTGCCCCTTTCTCAGTAAATAAATTTCAGTTACTTTTTGTTTAATTTTGATGAAACAGTACTTATGAACACAGGACTTGTGTACTTTCAAAATAATTCTCTGCATAATCGCAGTCCTTGCTTTCAGAATTTTATTGGATTTGTTGGACGTTTAGTTCATTTGTTAAATATGCCATTACAGTACTCTGCTTGAAATTGTTAAATAATTTTATTTACACCATTTGAATTATTGTACTATTTTAATAAATTTATTTTTTTGATGCTCAAGTATGTACAGAGTGCGGCACTTTAAATCTGGACAAATTTCAATTTGAATTTCCCGCCATATCGTAGTTTTGTCAGAGGTCGCGATTGGTTTTCTTGAAAGCCATAGACATCTAGTCAACAGTCGTTATCTCAAAATGGCCGATATGTTACGTACAAGTGCGGAGTACAACCAACAAGCAGCGATTATCGAAAGTCTTTGCACTGGACGTTCAGCGACTGAAATCATTCGATTCTTCGGGTACCCCAGATCAACTGTTTATGGTATTGTGAATAAGTACAATGCTTCTGAGAAGTCTGGGGAAGGTTCCACTAACCCGGCAAGAAAATCTCATTCGAAGGAATGCTTGTCTGGAACGGCAGCAGTCATGAAAAGAACTCAGGCGCTGATTTCGGAGGACCCGGGGGCAATCGTTGAGGAAATTGGCATCAGTGTTGAGTGTCAGCGAGCAAACAATGCGTTGGATTTCAGAGGAGGACTTACGTTACAAGTTGCACACAATAAAGGTAGAATGCTGTCTGAAGCTGCCAAAACAAAGCGGGTTGCTCGCTGCAAACTGTTATTGAGTTAGTTGAAAAATGAAGCGGCCGGGTGAATCAGATTCTTTTCTGATGAAAAGATTTTCACTGTTGACGCAAAGGTCAACTGGAAAAATGATCGCTGGCTTGCCCACGGCCCCGAGGACATCCTAATTGTTGCACAAACAAAATTTTCAGTTAGCATTCATGTCTTGGGTGTTGCATCAAGTGAGGGTGATATCATGCCGCCACATTTCTTTGAAAAAGGACACACCATCAATAAAGAAGTGTATCTGCGTGTTTTGAACGACGTCGTGAAACCGTGGATGGTAACTGAGGCCTCAAGAAGGCAATATGTCTTTCAGCAGGATGGTGCACCAGCTCACACGAACCATTTAGTTCAAAACTGGCTGTCAGATAACGTGGACATGTTCTGGACTAAGGAGTTTTGGACCCCGAATAGCCCGGATTTGAACCCCCTTGATTATTATGTTTGGAGCATAGTCGAAAGGGTTATTAACAAGACGAGACACCCTAATGTCGCATCCCTATGCAATGCTGTTGAAGCAGCATTTAGAAATATGGACAGCGCTGTTTTAAAGAGAGCATGCGAGCACTTCAGGTCGAGGATGGAGGCGGTCATTGCAGCTGAAGGAGGATATATTGAGTAATTTTGCTCTTGATTTCTATGTAGACACCGTCTATCACAATTTCTATGTAAAAGAATTTTCTGTTTCATTTATATTTTGTGAGAATAAATTTGCTTTTAAAAAAAATTTTAATTTGCCCGGATTTAAGTGCTGCACCCTGTACATGTTTAATGATATTGAGTTTCTTATATAAATTCAATGTTGACTAGACAATATGTCAAGAGTAAGAAGATGTTAATTTTTGTTAGAAACTGTTTTGACTTGAAATGAATAATCTGGTCTGTGAATCTGTCCTGAAACCAGAAATTTGATAAAGTTTTTAGACTAGCCCCACACTAAAAATGGTTTACATCTCCTTCAAATCAATCTCTGTGACTTTGACCTGTCCTAAGACAGACACTTCTACCACATGCAACTTTAAATTCCTTTACTCGTAGGCCATCAAGTAACCCTTACAAATCTTTCTAAACTTCTCTCAGTGTCAAAATGTTCCCATTTTCCAACATGGCTTAAGCTGGGCATGCAGTCATCCCAGGTGTTTATCGTTGTCATAAAATGTTTACCACACTTGAAATTCAAGTGCCTATCAAAACACTGAATATTGTTGAAAGATAACTAAAAGCAGGGAAAAACATTTCAAGATCTTGATCACTGATTTCCCCAGCTCAAAAGAACAATGAGCAAATCCACTTCAGAAAAAACAGCTGAAAGCAACTTGTCAGACTGCCTTATTAAGTCTGTGAAGTTACAAATTGGTCACACATTTCTTTTGGTGATAAAGTAATTGGTTCATTCTGGGAACTTTTAGAGAGCAGCTCATAATTTCAATTTGTTTACCTTTCAGAAGATCCAGGTCATTCTAACCCACTGTCAAAATTCATAACTTCATGAATGAGGGAGTAAACATAAAAACTATAACTTGAAAAAGGTATCCTACCTGTTGGGTTATGACTTCATCCGTCCCCACCTTGTGTGCTGCTACGGCAGCTGCTCTCTGTGCTGCTTGCAGTGCCACCTTCTGAGCAATCTGCTGTGGAGTTAACCTTGAATTGACGGGATCCAAAGCTATGTTTGGTGCATGCTTTCCCTTTCCCATGAAATCTTCTTGTCCTCGACCTGGGGAACTGCTCAAGACAGGTCCCCTGGCATGATGTGGACCACCTCGGTCCCTTGGGTGGGGCATGGTGTTGACTGAACCAGCCTTCAAGTTACAGAGATCCTCCGAATGTCTCCTCCTGGGTGATGTTCCTCCCCACGAGGGTCCCAAGCCAGCTCCAGGCACGCCACCCCCTAACTTGGCACTAAGGGCCTGGAAGACACGAGACAAGAACACTGAACATAATGCCCTTATGATTGAATTATGACTGAAAAATCTCGCTGGCGCATTATATGAGTCTGTCCACTAAGACAGATGAAAATCTTCTCTATGACCGAATTAATGTTAGCAATCACATGTTACAAAAAAATGATAGTAAAAAAAATATAAAACACGCTTCCAATGAACTAAAAAGATTAGTTCTCATTTCATTGATTATATATTCATCTATTAATATTAATAATGTTTTATCACAAATAGGCATTGATGGTAATCTGCAGCTGCATCTGTCACTTGGTATGCCTTATCTCAATTATGCTATTTTGACCTTAGATTTAAATTTTCAACGTAGTCTGGGGACTATTTAGACAGTGTAACATAACAAATATATTCATAGACACAGCCCCCTGACTGCATTGAAAACTTTAATTGCATCTCAAAATTTACCAATTGATATAAGGCATACCAGGTGACTGATGCAGTTGCAAATTACCACCAATGCCTATTCGAAATATAGGAAACATTATTAATATATATTCATGAATATGCATTCAACAAAATGAAAACCAACCTTGTTTTTATTATCTTTTTAGTTCACTGCAGTCACTTTTTTTATTCTTTTGTTTTGTTCTTATTACTGAATATAAAAGGTAATATAATACAATAATAGAGATGATAATAATACGAAAATAAAATGGATGCAATGGAAATGTGGATTTGGAGAAGGATAACAAGAACAAGATGGATAGGCAAGAAAAGTATTTAGAAGTTTTGAGGGAAATTAAAGATGGGAGGAATTTGACGAAAGAGATGGAGAAAAGGAAAAATACATGGAAAAAAAAGCAAGAGGATGGCCAAGAGAGAAGTTCCTATATGACAAATAAAAAGTACTATGGGAGTAAAAACATACAAGGATTTGAAAAGGACAGAAATGGAAAGAGAGAGAGACATATGGCTGCAACAATGACAAGGCTCCACCTTTAGAAGATGATGACGATGAATTGAGAAGATATTCAGATAAATTGGAGAGATGATAAAAAAAAACATGCAAATTTTTTGCGTCTGAGAAACTTTATTAGATAATTTAAGAAGTAAATTTATTAAACACATATGAATATATCTACTAAGCTAGCAACCACATTACGAAGCCCATCGCAGGGTCACAAAACAAAATCCGTGGAAACATTCAGTTGTTATGTTAATACTAACATGAAAACGTTGAGATTTCCTTTAATGTATATGTATAGCTTATATCACTCCCAGTAATGTAACGATTCAAATGAGTGTTTTCAAATTAAAATTGGTATGGTCATTAAGTTACTATGGTGGAACAAACACACACATGTAGCCAGCCACAGCAAACATAACACTCCTTTTTTTTTGGGCAGTCATGTAGTCTTAATGTAACTGCAAGTCAAGTCTTAATGTGGCTTCAAGTCAAGTCTTAATGTGACTGAATAAACTAATTATTCCAGCTGACTTTGATCTTAGGCCAAAATACCGCATGCTAGCCAGAAGTGTGCAAATCACACACACAAACATGACTGAAAAGGAGTGACAATCTGAGATGCCAAGTGGAAACTATTTCATTACCTGAATAAGGTTGGCTCTCGTTGGTGAACCTCCCAAACCCTTATTTCCACTGTCCTTTTCTAGCTTGACAACTGCATGCGTACCACTAAGAGTTGCCCTTCTTAATGATCCTGGGCTGGCAGGCTGGTGATTTAATTCCGTTAGAGTACGGACAGCATCGGCAACACTAACAGAGATTGGAACGGCAGGACTGGAAATATTTCCACACAATCCATCATTGTCTCTGGGTGGTTCTGATTCACTCCTCATGGATTTTGGAGAACAATGCATAAAGCTATCTGTACTGTCCAAAAGGAAGGCTGGAGGAGGAGGAAGGTTCTCGAGGCTACCACGAGACTCTCCCCCTAGTGAATCTCGTGAGAGTGGCGGAGGGGGTGGAGGGAGAGGGGAGGGAGGGGCCGAATTTGTGGCATCATCCGTACTGATGTTATAATGTTGGGGAACGGGAGGAGAGCACTGTGAGCGGAGTTGTGCAAGGCCTCCAGCCACTCCACCCGTGCTGGAAATCGATGATGTTCTACGAATGGGTGGGGGAGGCTTAGGACCTTGAGTCGATGCTCTCCGCAGCAAAGTCCCACGATTTATAGATGCTGTGCTGCCTGATAATAAAGAGTAAAAAAAAAATCAGCACTTGTTTTGATATAGTTCTAGAGTTATAAAACTTACTTTTCTAACCTAAAGACACGCCTACTTTAAAACATAAGCCCATTGGTTGCGAGGAATGTGAAGTCACACCATGCAAACTTAACCTGGAATCCTGGCAGTCCTTAACTGAAGCACTTTAATAACTGGCAGTGCTTAACTGCCAGTTATTAAAAACAGCCACACACAGATAATCTTTTTGACAATAATATTATTTGCTGGAATCTAAAAACTTGGTTAACATGGATTTTATGGCTCCTGGTTGTGTAAATGCCAATGCTAGAAAGTTGACCAAGATATCAAGTACGGCAATGTTTATGTATGTAAGCAACAACAGTAGCTATAATGACACTTTAAGTCGGGGGACTGAAGATTTCAAGGTATATGCTTTCAAATTGGCTTTTTTCTTAAACAGATGCATATTTATGATGAACATTATGGAGAATTTTTTAAATTAGGAGTTGGAAGACATGAATATGGCGATGGTACAATTGGCTATGAGCAAGTGAAGCGCAACAGAAATGAATTAGTTGTGCATGGTCATGTGTGTGCCCTGAGCATAAAATAATATTACAGCCCTATTTCGTGGAAGTACAAATTTCGGAGGAGGGGGAGGATTATAAAATATGGAGTCTCTTGTGTAGACATTGCACAGCAAGTTTGAATAAGATAAAGTACAGGTTTCCCTTTTCAACCACGGTTTTGGTTATCAAGCACTGGCTAACATGGCACTGGTCATCTATGTTGTATGGTAAATGAAGGACAGGGCCAATATTTCACTTCGTTAAACGGGTGTTTTCGTAAAATGGGAGTTGGCCAATGAGAACTATTCACCAGTACATTTACATAGGAAGTTGGCTGAGACCATAGCATTTGTTCATTAAACAGAATTGTTCATTAATTGGAAGTTTGTTAGGTAGAGGTTTTATTGTATATATAATACTAATTATTGCATGTGATAGTGTTATCTTACAACTGAAACAAATGATATATAAGGATATAGATATGAATAATAAGAAATCGAAAAACTGAAATAAGCAGCAAAATCTTAACAGGAATATGGCTTTAATTATGAGAAAATTACAATATATTTTGAGGAAAACTGAACCTACCTTCATGCTGAGAATGGCTCATTTGTTGTAAGGCAGATTGTTGAATCGGTCGAGAGTAATGGTCCTCTGGAGGAGAATATATGAGGGATGTAGTAAATCCAACAGTAACTTCGCAGCTGCTCCTAGTTAAAGATAATCCTTGACTTTCTCCCCAGGACTCAGCATCCCTCTTACTGTTATGCTAAAAAACAAAACATTAATATTCAGTTATATCTCATATGAGAATCTTATAATAAGACTACAATTACAATAAGTGGGAGAGTAACAGAACACATCTTAAGGCTTCATTGGATGTTTGGAGGTAAGCATCCAGGAAACATCCAAAACATGAGACAGAGTAAATGAGGCATGTTAGAGTTGAAAACTAAGACAATAATAAGAGGTAGGCAGGAGACATAATAGATTGATCATATTTCAATGCCACATGTTTACTGATTAAGCTATATAATCTAAAAGCAAAGTAAGCAATATTTTGCATTGAGTTGAGATTTAAAAAATTGTTTATAAAATTAGTAGAATCATGATTTTACGAAACACCTAGAAACAGGAATTTGCAGTGTTTTGTTAAATCAAGTTGTAAAATTGAGATAATGGTTGATTTTGATAAATGTGCTAGGAATTTGTGATGCATCACAATACAGTACTATATTCTTAGCCATCATAACTATTGTTACTACAAAGAGATTATTTATGCATACATTTGGTAATTGCAAATAAAATTAATTAACACTCAACTCAGCCTGAATCTGCAAAGTATTATCAGTACTTTGTAATGATCTAGGAAAACTCCACTCCCAGGGTTTTAATATCAATGTAAAAGGTTTTTTGTCTCATCATCATGTTTTTGTCCCTGAGAATTAATTTTTATGCATGATGAAATTCTTGTGGCAAAATTCTTACATGTAGATGTAGTGAATAGAAGTATCGCAACATCGTAACTAACATTTATTCCCATATAATAGTGCCTATCTGGTGAGAAAGTATTCATTTCTTTCATTTTTTGGGAGGAAGATACATCGTTTTCATAAAATTTCATACTTTAAAGTGTATACATAGTATACGAGACCATATTTTGTAATTATAGTACTCAAAATCATCATTTATTTGTTTGTAATGCACTGTATAATCTAGCCCTGTAATAATGGAGAAAGTCGACAAAACCTCCATGCCGATGAGGAAGATTCGTTATTGTTGCTCTAATGTTGTTGAGCGATACATAGTTAAGTGAGTTCAAGAATGGTAAAATTTCATATTTTAAAGTATGGACATAGCATGCAATATTACATACATATTGTAATTATAATTTATTAAAAATTAAAATTTCTTTGTCTTTAATTTTATTCCCTAGCACCTTAATAATGGTTGTTTCCACAATTTATTTCCTTTACTTTTTGACTAACCTAAACCCTGTACCAAATTTGCTCAACAATGCTTGTCAGAGTAACAACACCTTGCAGGAGACCCAAAAGACAGCTTGTCACCCAGAACAGCTGACTAGATTCCTACCCTCACAGCTATCATTCCTACGCTTCCTATCTCAAGGTCAGTGACTAGATGAAAAGGAAAATAAACTTCTTTATGAGTGAGGAGAAACTCAGTTACTTCTTTATGAGGAATGTGGTAGCTTTTGAGTAGCCAGCATAATATTTGTTTGAAACGACAACAACAACGTGATGAAATACAGAGAGTACAATAACAGTGTCAACCATTAAGAACACAGGCAGTAAATTGTTACTGTTGAATTATGCAACGGTGAATGGAATTAATTTAAATTTAATTAAAGACTGATATTAAAAATATTCTTCCAGATTTTGCTGAAGTTTCATTTTGTTCTGCTGTTTTGTTTTTTAAAAATGAATGAATACATTCACTGGGGACCAAAACAGTTTCACATAAAACAGTTACATCGAATTTACATAATTTCAAATAGCAACACCATAAGAATATGTAAAGGATCAACCGAGACCGCATTGTCGTGTGCATAAATTCAAATTTTTCGGAAAATTGGTATACATAAAATCAAGATTCTACTATAGTTCCAATAGCACATGGACAAATGTTCACAATTATAATGATGAAAGAACAATTAAGACATTAGGAAAAAATAGAAATACAAAAAGTGTGTTACCCAATCCATAAAAAGATATACCTTTACACAAAACAGGTGGACTAATTATATACTAATTATTCATGCCATTTTCAAGTACAGACTCTGACTATTAAATAAAATTAGAGGGGTAAAAAGCAGAGATGGGACAAATAGTAGTTTTCTCATATTTGAATTTTGATCATATCTCGAATATTTGAAAAACCTAGAATATTCTAATATCTCAAATACTATAGAATTGTTACTGATTTATTAAATATTTTTCTCCTAAATTATTATTTCTGTCCAAGTAAAAAACCTTAGCATAATTAAAACAAATTAACTCTTTTATTTTAAAATCTCAATAGTATTTAATTCAATAAGACCATGTAAAATATATGTATTACAGATTTTTATTTTAGAAAACAGGCATTTTTACACAGTAAGGATCTAATCTGCTTTTTTCTTGTCACAAATTAAACAAGAGGTGCTGAAGAGTCGTAGAATTAACAGTATGAGACATTGTATTACTATTTTAATGTAAAATTTTGAGTGTAAATGACATACAATTCAGTAATTAAGAATGTGAGTTCATTAAAAGGATAGCGGTCTAGATTGCCTGGCACAACCTTAGAAATGTTTACGTAAGATTTATAAGCTATTCATGAAACTACTTCCGGTTGGTGAAAAAGACGTATTGTGACATTTCTTCTAAATTAATTATGAAAAATATACTATAGAGGAGTGCAAACACTTTTACTCATTAACAAAGTTATAACAAACAGCAGCCCTTGACAATCTTTACAACCTTTCTTTATTATAGCTTCACGACAAGTACAAACTTTATTTTTCACAGTGATGAGCTTCTCTTGTAATAGTGGTATCGCAGTATTAAGAAATGATTCATTACTGAACAAGAGAAAAATAAACTAAAAAACAAGAATTTTTTCCGGAAAAGGTGATAAATGATATCTAATATCGAAATATTCGCAGATAGTATCCACTGCTAGTAAAAACAGATTTGGATGAATGCATATTTGTGCAACTTTCTAAAAGGAAAAATTCTAATAAGACCATTCTTTTAATTTAACACCGTCATGGAAAATTTCATCAAATGACACAATCAGACTTTACAAAATGACGATATATGGTTCATATGAAGGTCTGCAAGCACAATTATCTTTTATCATTACACATCTGAAACGCATAGAATTCCCCAGTACTTGGTATCCTGAAAATGAGCAATAACCATTTTGTCAGTGTTAGCAACAGTGTAGACTACACCATGGACAACACAATTCTATGGGAACCCTAAAAAGAACAAAGACCAAAATGTTTCAGTATGTTTAAAGAGAATATTTTCCTGATTCACTATGAAAAAAAGAAGGAAAATATTACAAAGGGAATGCAAAAATAGAGAAGATGGAACTGAATGGCGAGGGTGAATCTTTCAATCAATTTTTCTTTGAAAAAAATAAAGTAACCTGGAGTATATGAGAACAACAAGTACTCCGGATGATACTAGAGAAATAATACCCTATTCAAGATTATATTCGTTATTCACATTAAAATTAGGCATTCTGAATTTAGCCTACTACTGTTAAAACAATTATATTTTTAGCAGGAACCTTGAGACTTATCTTACCCTCTCCAAAGCTCCAGGAGCATGTGGTGGGGGAGGAGGAGGAGGAAGGTTTCTGACCGACAAAGGAGTTGATCCAGGTGAAGCTGAAGAATGGTGCTGTTGGGCAGGCAGTGGTGGAGGCGGTGGTGGTGGAGAAGTACTGGCTTTAGCTTGTGCTTTCTTGGCAGCCAAACTGGCTAACTCATTCATATTCACATACAGAGGCTGTTGGTATCCTTGAATACCTGTAAACACAAGAGTGCAGAGGGTAAATTAAGGGTATAGTCAAAAATACAGGCTAAGAATGAATCACTTTAAAGGAAATTAATTAATTAATAACATGTAAAGGTGATTAGGTGGTTGAGACAGGTTTGTTCTGGGTGCCGCATGGTCATACAATGTAACATTACATTGTAACCAAACAGTCATAGTGAAGAGAAAATGGGGGTGGTGAGCATGCCACTGATCTTCTTTGGGAGTGCGTGAGAAGTGACAGTAGGTGGAATAATGGACTAAGGCACAATTGAATAAAGTATTGTCGCTCCGACTCCTTATGAGATTCCTGCCAAATTGAGAGCGTGGGACGAGAGGGAAGCTGGCCCTTTACAAGCTACAATTTTTTGTTTTATTTATTATTGAAGAGAATTTCCATTCCTGAAATACATTATCAGAAAGAGTATCATGATAATAATAAGCCATTACTTGAATGTTGTTGCATATTTAAGTGCTTCCTTGTCAATAAAAAATCTCCAAAATAGTAATACTAAAAGTTTAATATGAAACTATGGTTGAAAGTAGAAAAAAACTCCATAAATAAATTTCACAGGGAAAAAACCTCAAAAAAAAACAAGGATTCATAACTGGAAGCAATTAACCCTTTTAGTGTCAGACCCCATTTCCTGATTTAAGCATAAATTCCCAGTTTTTTTTGATTTTGTATATTTAAACATAGAAATTCATATTGAAACCTAATATCAATGTGCAGATGCTATTTATTTTTTTTCACTCCAAAAGTCAACAGGATACGTAAAAACAATTCATGTTGTTCTCTCTCAAATACAATTTTGGAAAAAATATTTATTTATCAGAAAAAAAAGACTTAGCCGATCTTCCTAGCAGATTGCATTGCAGTCATCCTGTAATCTCCTTTTTTCTGAAGATGATGGCTTTGTCAATAAAAGGGAATTTGCATTCTCCCTCCTACACCCCTTCCTCATTCATTCCTACAACCTTCCCTTTCCATCCCTCACAACATATCCCCAACCTTCTACCTTTCCCGGTGACCACACCCATTATCTTGTGCCCATCAAGACACTCCAACATCCAGCTGGACCTACTGAAGCCCACAATCAAAGGATTCTTCAGCAAGCGAAGGAGCCCCGCGAGTCACCTCACCATCTCTTTTTAATTCACACATCTTTCCCTCATCTCCTCCCCTCCCATTCTCTTTAATACTAGCCACTAAATACACACTTACTTAAAATCAATACGATTGATAAAAGATATATGTACGTGAATAAAAGAGATTTCTCAACTTACTACCGTGAAATACTACTTCGGTATCAGAACAATGTTGCGGTTGAAGTAGTGAGATTTCAACACTACTAATGTTTCCATCAAGGCATCCAAGGTATTATGATATGATAATGAGTTCCAGTGTATCTTCCAGAATTTTTAAGTCTCAAATGGTATTGTGAGGAATTCTGTTTCAAACACACAAAAATTAAGCATTTTAAACGCCAATTTTCTATGTTTTCAGGCAATGTTTCTCCTAATGAGCACAGTGAATCTATTCATCATTTGAGTAGGGCAGGAAAAAATAAAATATTTATGGTCATTAATATAGCAGAAACCAAAAAATTACAATCATCATCTACATCTAAATACTATGCACATGCAAGTATAATGGCAGAGTAAAAATCCAAGGCATATAAAATAAAACATACCCTTAACAATCTGAGGAGTTTGAATTGCCGAAGGAGAAGAGATGTCATTACCCACAGATTTCCCTTCCTTATTGTCTATCAATACTCCTTCATTTTTCATGTTGCTTCGATCGGCGACCTTGGTTACCAGATTGCTCTCATTGCCAATATGCTTGCCCCTGGATGGTAGCTGTGATAAGAAAAAAAACACATAAGCTATATATAGTCCTAAAAGAATCCCAAAGGTGTTTCTAAGCGGGATTAGACGCACTAGCTAAAAAGACAGTAAAGGTCAACCTATAATGAAGTTCTTCACAGCAAGTTTATTTGTGATCACACAAAGTTGAGGTTTAAAAGCATTAAATTACAACTCTTTAGTACCAATTTCTTCACAATTATAAATAATATATAATTTATTAAAACTTACGCTTACAAGCTTCACCCTATAGACTGTTCCCCAGTGACATGGTAAGTTCAGTAAAATGGAAGATAATAAATCCTTTTTTACTTAATACATACGTTTCATCAACTACCTTTCACAGAAGTTAAACTCAGAAAAGAAGAAGGTATTATGCATAGGATGAAATTTACTCTTAACCATTACTGTTAATTCCATTTAGTGATTCTCTTAGGGATCACTAAATGCTTTCACGAGTGGCTCACGGGCCCCTTTTGGAACCATTAATTTCACTCTTAGTGGTAGTAGTATTTTTGTTTATAGGGTGCTTCGACGGCTATAGTCATTTCGCACCTTTTCAATACATAGAAAAACCCATCTGGACAAACACAACATCCATGCCCTGGGCAGGATTCGAACCAGTGACCTTTGGGTTAGCCGGCGAGCACGCTACCCACCAGGCTAACCCGGTCAGCAATTTCACTCTTTTGGAGAAGTTTACGAAGACTTCACAAATCACTTAAGAGTATGAATTTTTCTTGGACATTCTCTGAGGTCTCAGATGTATATCACTCTAAGCTTATCTGTCTCTTTCAACTGGTTTGAACCATCATCTCTTGAAAAACTAAACCACATTCTGAAGGGCAGCATCTCAGAACCCCTATCTTAATCATTTGTTTGGACCCCTTTGAAAACATGGCATTGATGCATTGGTCAGCATGAATCGAATATTCAACACTGGAATATTTTTGTGCTATAGTTGCAATAGTTTTTGTCCCAATACATATAAACCTTAGATTGAAGAGTAGTAAGTATACTCCAAAGAAGCATAAACAAAGTTTCTTCGGGATTAAGAATTTCATGGAGTTAAGATTTACAAGCTTTGTGACAGCAGACACTATACATATGATATGACTTTTTGCTTGGGGAGGGACAAGAAAAAATCTACTATGGCTTTGACTGAACTGGTGCAACTGCAAATAATAGGCCAGAAAAATTGAAGGAGTTGGGCATTCATTTTTTATAGACAATATCATCACCTCTCCTGACTCATTTCCTGACCTGAGGGCACAGAAAATACATAGTTGTGGGAACATAAGGCCAAATCAAAAAGGAATACCAAAATATTTTTAATAGAAAAGTACAGAAACTAAAAATGGGCATGTTCAAGTAAAAGATTTGTAAGCCATAACCTGGAGAGACAAACAAGATATATATGTAATTACTGAGAAATACATACAATCCACTTGCAAATGTTAATTTCTGTGATAGACATGGAAATGCTGTAAAATCAGCTATTTTCCTGGGCTATAGCTGGAACATGAGGTTCATTGACATGAGGGATAGAATTGGAAATGGCTGTTCAATTAATTTATGAACCTGGACGTGAACTAAAAAAGCATTTTTTTTTCTCATGATGGATGTGATTATATTGAACAGTTCCTTAATCTCTAAATCCCAAGGTAAGAAACATTTACATAGAATTTCAGGCTTAAGTTAGCACATGATCTTTTGGAACTGCAGAGTATGTTGGGAAGAAGGCCAAATCAGAGTGAGAACTAAATGACATGGTATAAAAAGGCAAGAAAGTGTGTCCTGTGTGCTCAAGAGATAAAATAACAAAACAGGACAACATATGTTGTGTCAAGTGTCGTGTTGGCCTGTGCATTGATCCCTGTATCCCCCCGTATGAAACACTATACTAAACAAGAGAACACTATAATTACTAAAGGGTAATAAAAAATGTGTTAAACTGTTACTTTGACATCACTATTATATATTTATAGATAGTTACCACTAAAACATGTTCAGTGAAATGTGTGACAAGTTTGCAGACATAATGTAAATATCAATACATCCATTTCCTTTCATAAAAAAATGTTTTGAAGAATGATGAACTGTATTTTATAATTTTTCATCAACCCTTTTAGTGCCAGCAGGTCAATCTATTGGCCCCATATATATCTTTTTAATAATTTTTTCCTAAATTCTACAGGAGAGAAAAAATAAAAAATTTGACTTACCCTGCGATTGTTTGGAGTGTAACTTAAAATAAAACTAAAAATTGACAATAAACTGATATTAATATTATTATATATGTAATTAAATGTAAAAAATGTAAATTAATGTAAAAAATAAAATTGACAATAAACTGATATTAATATATATTATATATGTAATTAAATGTGGAAATACACAAATTTCTCCTAAATCCCTGGAATTTTTCGCACATACCAGCTAATGGAGTAAATCTTGTTTCACCTTTATGATGAAATGACCCATCCCTGATTCGGACGAGTTATCTCGTCTTGAGAAGACGCGCAAAAACTGACACGGCCGAGTTAACTCGTCCTATGTCAATTCTTCTTCTTCTTTCCTGATCTGGACCAATTATCTCGTCCCCTTCATAGAAGTTCGTAGTTTTGTTGCAAGAGTGCATAACTGTCTTCATGAACCATGATATAACCCAAACTTTTACGTTTTTTCGACGTAAAAAATCTTTATAAATCACCAAATTTTCGTAATTTTAATGCTTTGAAACCTTTGCTATTTTTGCGATATTAATTGCAATGAACAAAGAAATATATTTGAAACGTTTTATAAATAACTGCTATGACTTTTTACACTGTTTTTATCAGTTTGGTGCAGCCGAACAGAGGTGGTAGGCGAGTGCCATCTTCCTAATCTGAGGGTCTCGCGTTCGAACCTTGGTATCAGAAAGGATGTGTTAATATTTGTATTTGGTGAAGAAATTGATATAAAACATTTTATAAAGACTACCAAGCAAAATCATTATTCCTTACTCTTCGATGTAGCTGACCGGATCTCGTAAATGAATTACATTCCAGCCAGCTATTCCGATGGTCGTGTGTTCGAAACCCATTTCTATAAACTATGTCAAAGTAGTAGGGAACTTTATGATAATGATCTATTTCAAGTAATAAGATGCCATCTTCGCACCGAAAAACAACTACAACTTGTCAGTAATTGTTTTATTATTTTTCTTCTTTATA
>WURS02000003.1:2465170-2487451 GCA_011762765.2 Rhinocypha anisoptera
ACGCCGTGGGCTTAGTACTAGGTGAAGCTCTACCCTCACTTAACATACCAACCTTCGGGTTGATCACTGTGGTGGTAGGACTATTCTGATTGAACCATTCAATCCATTGCTGTTTCTAATCTATTCATGGTAATCATGTAATTTTCGCTGTAAGTAATGGTAATGAGAACTTTATATATAATGTGCCATGAAATCTATACCGACATGATGCAGACTTAATAGTATTTGGATGAGTTTAACTAGGGTCCATAATTTTTATTAAAAATATGTAAAACTCAATGTTACTTTGAAAAACTTAGTTTTCAAAGCATTAAATGTTCTTCTCTTTCGTTGATCCAGGGATGAATTTTGACTTACCTCCAAGTCAGGAAAATTATTATTGCAATCTTCTATAGTATTTTCTCCTTTTCCATAGGCTTATTTCAAATAAAGCTCACTGATGGTCCCAAATATAATTTCTGTACTTTGCCACAGAAAAGTATAGTACTGAGGATGTTTTTTAAAGTATTGATGTCCATTTTATCATAGGTAGTAAGTAAACCTTTGATGAGTTTCTTATATTTCAGATTTTTCTTATTTCTTTACACTTTTTTGACCTTTGATAAGACTTCCTCAGCTCACTTATTGATGATTTAACCTGTGTGAAGTGTCTTGAGTTCAGTATGTAATGTATAAACTTGTAATTGTAGTTAAATGGATTCAGAAAGAAGCTATGCCCCTTTTTATCAGGGGAAGCAAATGCTTCCATATATATGTAATATGCATATCTCATAATAATTCAATTTTGTGAAATTTATAATTGGTATTTATCTTTTTTTCAGTCCTGATGACTTCTCAATATATCCTTTACCATTGTGAAGCCTTACTTTCTCACTTAATTTTTCACTGACCCTATTATAATTCTCTCTTATTCTCACGTTAAATTTATATCATGGTTTGCATAACATTTGAAAATGCCCAACCTTTGAGTTTTTTGTTGAAATACTTACATTTGTAACTATTCAACTGCATTTCTGAATTGGTTTCTGTCCAAATAGTGAAATATTATGGGACATGTGATGTTTTAATTCCTGATGGATTGAATAGCAACAGAAAATCATTGGTAGTATCATGAATAGTTTGTTTTAACTATTTTCAAGCATTATTTTTAAAACTATTGTAAATTCCTTTTTACAATGTTCACATGTTTAATACTAACAGGTTCAAGAAATAGAAGCTAATTGGTTTTTCTCAATACCTTCCCAGGGTAGCACCAATACTCCTGTTGAGTACTTGCCATTTCTTACTCACTTAAGCTTCCATTTCAGACAATGATATGGCTTTAATTATGACATTTTGAAAAAACACAAACAAAATTAGATTTCTCAAGTAAGTGATGATTTTCTTAGGGATAAGAATTGTGGGAAAGCTGATTGATCATAAAAATTTTCTTGACTAGTTTTTTTTTTCGTATCTACTACGAGCCAATTTACAAAAATTTGGTCATCTCAGTTATGTGTTGTGACTAAAAGATATGTAGTGTGATGTGGAAACACTGCCTCATGATATGCTTGCTTATCTTTGTAGGATTCTTCCAAAAATACATCATCTTCACCCGCCCATACAGTGAATAAGCCAGATAATGTCACCAGTCCATCCAAAGGTTGTGTGCACCAGAGGGGAGTGACGGATGTGTCTAGTTCAAGGATGGCATCCTAAAAATTGTTACCCCTTGAAGATGGGGGGTGTCAAGTGCCCAGTGGAATACAAGTCTTGCATCAGTTGCAAGTCATAGCACATAACATTACACCCTCACAGGAATCATCACTTCTTGCATATCTGCACCTAATCATCGATTAAATTTTAGACAAATCAGGAGAACATTGGGCTTTTTGTCACACCCTTGGTGTCGGGGTACAACTAAATCCAGTCCAGTGAATGTGAGGAGTTGCAGGAGTCAAATCTGTGATTATAACTAATGTAATGTAAATTCTAGGGATGTAAAAAGATTGGTTGGATTAAGGATAAGGAATGCATTAGTACATAATTTCAGCAAATATGCCTTGAAAAGTGATAACTTAATGATACTCAAATTTTTAAAAGCTTTCCTTAGCCATATTCCAAATGCGTTTAAAAGAATGGCTCTTGATTTTGATTTGGGTTGATTTGCTGAAGGTAAATGCGATGAAGCAAATCATACTCAACTTCAAACCAAAGAGCCATTGTTTTTTCAAGGGCCATAAGTATCTATTCGAGTCACTTTTCAACATTCAGTATTTCATTTGGGAATGCTGTTTGATGAAATCGGATTTGTATTGTGTGTACTGATTAACTATTACAATTTGTGCAATGTACAATAGATTTCTGTTGATTGTGTGGTGATGGACTTAATTTGCTGCCGTCCTTGTTTTCAGCAGTATTCTCATAGGTAGCTTCTTGACAGCATCCAGTCACTCAAGTTTACCCTATCCGTGCCTTGCTGTCATTGTTTTGATCGAATAACTTGGCCATAACTCATTTTATGTGGACAAAGTAATACCATACTTTGCTTTCATCAGAAGACTAGGTTGTTACGTAGGAGGAGGTAAACTAGGCGCTAAATGAATTGTCTTTCCTTTCTGATTGAAGAAAGATTGTTATTTCAATTGTGCTAACTTATTAGTCAAATAATACTGAGCAGGCTGTGCCATTTTAAACTTAAACCTTCAGCAGCTAATGCTGGGGATAAATAACTTATTTATTTCTGTGATAATTTATACCCCATTGTCATGTCTTATACGGACACATTCATTTTACGTTTGAGGTTGTAAGAAATTTATTTAGTAATTTATTTAGAAGATATTTGTTATATAATGTTATTTTTATGTTTCTTTTTGCCACTTTTTTTGTAATGAATCTCAATTTACACTTTTTTAATTTGAATTTCTTTCAATTATTTAAATTAGTTCTTATTTTTATTTCGTATTTCAAGCATGCCCATTATCATAAATGAAATCGGTGATTCCACTGCACGTTTGCTGCATATTGCAGTATTTGTTGGGCAGAAATGGAAGAACAAAAGTGGTGGTGATTAAATTTTTTGTGTGATTCATTTTCAATTGAGAAACCATCATATATTATAGTTTTATAGAATTTTTATGATGCTGCAGGAAATGAATAGCCACAAATTCTGTGATCCCATGTTTCCAACAATTAATTATGTATGAGCAAAATAAATTGCACCTGGTATATTATTTAGCAATGGGCAATCGTATTTGCATATCATATATTTGATGCTTCATGATGAATTGACTCCCTCCTGTGGTCTTCCTTCAATTACTAATGTTTCTTAAGCTTTTAAAAGCAGTCATAATTATAATTATGGTTGATTCGATGGAAATTGCACAAATAGAGCCTATTTTGTTTGATGATGAATTAATGTGGCTTAGGGATTTCAATTCAGTCATTAAAGAATGTACAAAATATGTGATTGGGTTTTATTTCGGTACTTACTTAAGATGATTTAGCATAAAGAGATGTGAAATTGAGAATCTATCAATTGTAGGAAAGGATGTAATCCTTGGCTAATTGGTTTTTCAACTAGCCAAGGAGATTATTTCATCTAATCAACAAGAAACTTAAGGAATTAATTACACTCCTGAAGTAAAACAAAAAATTTAATGAAGAATTATTGGTGGAGGGTCATAATAGATGAACCTGAAGAAATAAAATGTACATTGAAGGAGTAAAGATACATTTTTATTATGTAGCAAACATGTGAAGTCATCTCCTGAATGATTAAGTGGAAAATGAACCATTTCTGGAGTAAAACCAACCAAGATGCCCTTTGGTAACTTTTTCTTCCATTTCATAAATATTTACCCAAAAAAATATTGCAGTGCATGTCATATACCTTCAAAATGTGAAATGATATATGCATTAATTTTTCCAGTCATCTGGGAAGATGACTAAAAAACTGACATCTGTTTCGAGTAACTTCATTGTTGGCCCTTTCCACTTACTACTTTGTTTTGGTGATATATTGTACAGAAATTCTCCATTAAAATATCTTTTGATTCGACTAGGATTTAAATCTAGTGGCCAATTTCTCATTACAGCTGGCAAAGTTATAATTTATTTTCATGTATTTATTCAGAGACTTTTAATGGATAGTGAGTGCATCGATCATTTCCAGCTGTCTGAATGTCATTGTATGAGATATACAAAGTTTTGTATGACATTTAATGTTTATTTTCACAAAACTTAAAAATCTGCCCAAAGCTTTAGGAAATGTCTCATGATCACCAGTCAGGTTCATGTCAACTAGGTGCATTCGAACTTATATGCTTGAAAGAAACTCCTAATATCAGTTATGCCTTCCTTCATTGAAGTTAGAAAATTATATGGGTTGATTATATTAGAAGTATTTTGATTCCAATCTTTTCATAAATAAACAATTATGCTTTTATATACATTTATCAAGGCACTTAGCAACCCAAAAGTGTAAAGTATGACATGGAGACGGGGTTTGATGGATGGCATGTCACCATACGCCATGAGACAGGAGATACAGTTTTACACTTCTCATTGCTCTGAGGCAAAAAGGACTTGCTCATCAAGATCCTACTTCTCCTTCACCTCATTGTAGTCATTGCCTCTACCTGTACATTTCTGGGCATCATCTAGACCAGAAAATTGGAAAAACTTACCTTTCAGAACTTGGTAAGAATTACTAGCTGAGACAGTGGTTGCATTGATATAATATTTCTCATGTAGATCTTACTTTTATACAGCTTTGAGAAATGGGCAATAGAATATTCAGGTGATTATATTATTATAGACGACAATAAAACAGAAAGACTAAGTAACTAATGAAGAATTAAGAATAATTAATTGGACCACACACCCAGTTCTACTTATATCTGTTTCCCTAACCAGGGGTATATGGCATGACAAGGAAGTGGGGAAATTTTGCTGTCTCTATTTATTATTGACATGAAACAACTGCTCCAAGTGAAATCAGAAGGTTTCTCATAGTAAAAATGGTAAGTGTTTTAATTTCATTATGTTCTTTAAGGTTGGTTTTATTTTAATCTCATTAATGGTATTTCAATTATTTTCTGGGGAGCAGGATGAGCAGTGATGGGATTAACAAGAAGGAAATAGCTAGCAGGATAGTCATTCTACCAGAAGATAAGTGCAAACAGCTAGTAAGGCCACTGTAGAAATAAGAATACATTTAATCAAAACATTACTTTTCTCTTCTGGTGAGGCATAGACATAAAAACAGTGAAAAAGAAGAATGGTAGCAATGGAGAAGTGGTGCCACAGGAAGGTACTGAAAATCAGATTATTGAATACCTAATGAAGATTTTCTAAGAAGCGTGTACAAAGGAAAATACCTAATTAAAACTGAAATGGTGTATCATCGTCATCATAGGTTTTCTACAAGTATGAGGTATGTTTATATGAGGTAATATTAATGTCTCCTTTGAGTTTTGTATGGCATAAAATTAATAATAATGGATAAGCAATTTTATTGCCTGTATTTGTAGACATAGCCACCAAATGAAGACAATTGTTGGGGGTAGGGTTTACTGAAGTAACTACAGAGGAAGATTATGGGATACAACAAACAGACAAAATTGAATATTTATCTAGAAAGGAAGAGGGTAGCTGATAGATGAAATTGAGAATAATGTCAAGTCAATCTTAGGGTTTATGACAAATGATGATGACAATGGTGATTATATATTTACCTTACTATTTATACAGTGATTACATATAATTTACCTGTTTTCTCTGCCACATTTTCTTCCAGAAAGGTTTTTCAGTACTTATTAGTGATTGTTATATTTTTCTTTTACTTGTTTATATTAATGAAAGCTTGACATGGATTCACAAATACCACTTTCTTACATCACTGTTAGTGTTCTTACATCACTGCATTATTTCATTGAAATTTTTAAAAATAATATGGGTAACGAAAACTAGAAATTTCTTTATGACTATATCAAAGGGAATTTGCTTGAGGAAGTCTACTGGTCATATAACTGTTCTTGACTAAAAGTATGAGCTGGTTATGGTAGATCAAGTGATTATCAACTCTTAAAATTTGTAGTATTTAGCAGCCTGATGGCTCCCTTGAAATGAACTCCTTATGTTTGACTTTTATCCGTCACTTTCTTTTTCTCATGCATTGAAAAAGTCCTAATTGTTCATTTTCTCTTTGTATAAATGCAAAATGTATTAACCAATTATTCTTTCTATGGAAAAATTTGGCTTGCATTGTTAATTAGGTCTTTCAAGGTGCCTCTGTAGATTCAAGAGATCATTTTTTAACTGGGCACTGTGCAGGATGAGTTTTGTTTTTGTAAAAGCTGTCTTTAAATGTTCTCAGGTCTCTTTGTAATGTGTTATTCATAAAAGTAAGAGGATCAGAAAACGTTTGGCACTCATCTGGTTCCTCTATTGGAGACTCCAGTTCAGGTAAATATTGTGATTGCATGAAACTGATTTGTGGTTGATTTTCTACTTTAAGTTGGAACATTTTCTTTGTTGTTTGTTGAAGTTTTTGTATCATTGTATGGTGGCTTGTGCCAAATTCCTCATTGGTAGAGGACAACATTTTCCATCTGTTATGTTCTGATGTTCTGACAGATTTCCCTAGTCTATTCCCTATTCTTTGATTTTCAGATTCATATGATTTTGATGTAATCCTTCTATCGTGCTCATTTCCTAAAGCATACTCTATCTCTGCATCATTTATATCAGGTGACATTTCTCTTGGTGAAGTCCTTTCTGACTTTGGACACACAGGCATCACATCACTTATCTCCTTTTGTACTTTTAGCAAATGTCTTTTTCTTCTTTTAAAATGGATACTCTTTAAATCAATGGGAGTTATATCCAATGTACTGTTTGGATAATTTGAAATGGAATCCATTCTAACTTTTACTAATGGTTCTTGAACCTTTTTAGATTTAGAATCCTCAGGAAGTGAGTCCAGACTTGATTGTGAGGAACTTGTGGCAGTACTTATTTCTGATACAGACTTTCCACTAATGCTTACAATGCTGTCTTTTTCTGGTAATTGAAATGAGAATCCAGATTCCTCACTGCTAACGTCATTTAATTGATTGCTGCTTGTAATAGCAGTAATGCCTGCCCTCATACTCTGTGGGATTGCAATTATTTGACTTCCATGTACAATTGATTTGTATTTTAACTTTTCATTAAAAATATCTTCAGTGTAAAAATTGTTCTCTGCCTTTCCCAAAGATTTTCTTTCTTCCACCTTTTTAGGACTTGGGAAATATGATCGTTTCTTATACTCCCTCTTCTGAAAGTAAAATGTGTTCCAACATTTGATTTAATGAATTATAAAAGCACACTACATAATATTCAAGTGCTGGTTAGATGGAATGATTTTACCTAATATAAATGAAAAACCATAACGTATTGAACCCTCTGTAAATTCTTCATACCAATGCATCTGCATTCCTTGCATTCTATTGAATTGCATGGCAGGTGAAGTATGATGAAGCATTATGGCAGGTGACTAAGAGTTGTGGTGCAAAACGATTCTTTTAAATACATAAATTTAATCACACTAGTACATATACACTTAACAGGACAGGAACACTAGTACATACAAGTAGTTTCCACTTATTAATGCACTAAGCTATTTAATATTTTTCTTGTTTAATATGGTCACAATTATCATGCATTTGAATTATAATCATGAGTGTAATTACTTAGAATATTACTAAATGATAAAAATGATTAATAAATGACTATTACTTTGGTTTAAATTTAATAATGAAATTTATTTTATCAATTTGGCCCCACAAGTAGCATTGGAAGAATTCCAATGTAGGTTGTGGAACTTTTGTCAATAAGAGGAAATACAAAAAATAGATTTTATTCCACAGAAAAATGTAAACACGATCGGTTTCGACACTAATCATCATCATCAAGTGATTACAGGTTATCGTTGAAACCTGTCATGTTTACATTTTTCTGTGGAATAAAATTAAGTTGACAACTATATTTTGTGTCAAAATGGAATTCCACCAGGTGGCAGCCGCCTCAGCGAATTTTCTACTTCGAAAATAAAATATTTCTGTTGGTATACTAGTGGAAAAGTGTTACAGGTACAATAGCATCTGGTGACCCAAGTATTAAGTTTGTGTACCAAGATACGATAGGCACGATAAATATGTTACTAAAATAATTTTATGTTTCGAAACATAAACATCACATTATTTTGCCATATCGCAAGGACAAGGGCTGCTCAAAATTTGATACATCACTGTAAATAGTGAGAAAATTTATTCTCAAATTCTAATTTTCTTTAAATCCACTCTGTTTAGACAGATATACTGCCAGTTCCATATCTCCTACACTTCTGGAATATATGGAATCAGCATCATCCCTCCTTTGCAGTTTGGCATTTGACCATCATCCCAACACATTTATTGTCATTATACCAGTGTCAACAAAGTACTGATTTCACCAATCTTCCCTACATCCTCTGTTACATGATCCATAATTATGCTCTTTTCTAGGTAAATTATATAAAAAATCGATCAAAATTATGTCAATCATTTCTTCTTCATTGACTCATTTATTCATGGCTACATGTAAATTATATTTATCACTGACATGACATTTTGGTTGTGGAGTAATACTAATTTTCATTGGTGAAATATTAACGATTGTCTCACTAGGAAATAATCTCAATCAATCACTTTGTTATTGATATACCTAATTATGCTAGTCTCACTCATAGTCCTCTTTCTGTAATAGTAAACACTGCTCCCGATTCCTCTATCCCTCCTCATCTTACTTTCAGGTAAGAATTCCTCACCCATGTTCTACTACAAATTAAATCAACTATTGACATCAAGCAATCAAAAGTTCTGGAGAGTCTCCATGATGCAGAGTGATCAAGGGAGCAAGGATCGCTAATTCTCTTGATTAGTTAGGAGCACACTAGTAGATAGTTATGCACATTCAAAGTAGTCAAAAATAAAATGTTAACTTCAAAGAAAATTACTAGTTATCCTCATCACTGATCTGCCAAAAGCCCTTTTGATGACTTGCATAATTTCATGTATGGTATAGGAGGGTGTAAACTCTACCCTATTTATATTCACTTCCCTAATTCCATTGACTCATTGATTTGATTGGGGTTGCAACTATGTTTATAACTTAATTGTGTAATCTTTGATTTTGGTTTATATTCCTCAATCTCAATCTAATCCTCTTAGGATGGGTTAACTAGTATGAAGATAACAAGGAATGCCCAAAATTATGATAGTGACATGTCAGACTGTTGACTGTAACTAGGTTTTGAAATCTGATTTCTGTAATTTTTTGAACAACCAATATATCTAACTTTATGATAGGTCCTTTATATGACTTAAAAAAATGAACCATACAACATACCTTGTGAACTTCTTTCATAGTGTAAGCCTCATTCAGGTGCTTCCCAAGAATTTCTATTCTTTTAGAGTTCATGTCAACCTCTTTCAGAAATTTAATTTTTTTCCTTACAGTTTGGAAAGCCGACTAGAGAAAAAATATACAGTAGGAGGGTATTAGTTTATTAGAAAACATATAATAAAATCTTCCTATTTTTCTTCATTAAATTCTGATGAACCACTTACATTGGTCAATTTAACTTGTTTGAATTATGGAAGGACTATTTTTACAAGGTACAGCATGGATTACAAACTTATTATAGGTATAGCGATGAGTTCTGAATTAGTACAATAGAAGTGAATGCAGAGGTAACAGTCATTGTATTTGATTTATTTACTATATTTTCATGAATCTAACACAATACCCCTTTTTTGAAACTCCATGAGGGAAAAAAATCTAATGGTGGAAAATTAATGTTTTCCAATACATTCTTTTGAATCAAATGTGCCAACATTGTTGCAGAGTAGATTGCAATGTCATTAATAATGAGTAAAATCCAATTTAAGTAAATTTTAGGTATAAGAGTATGATCATAACTGGATTGATCTATATAATCAGTGGAAAATTAAGTTAAGTTTGTAATGTTGCTCTGGATCCTTTGCAATGATATTGTTTATACCATAATGGCTTTGATGCTTTTTATAATCCAAATTTAGGTCAATTATAGCAAGTCACACAAACATTTTGTATGATCCTGCGCATTCCCAACAAATCTTTTTGGTGAAAATATCTTTTGGTTCACATTGGATCAGGTTCTCCATAATGTCTTCCAATGTTTCGATGCACAACTCACCCATTGTCATCAGGAATCCAAGAATACATTTTTTTAAAAAATTTGGAAGATATATACCCAGTATGAAATCCAAGAGATTTTCACCCAAGAACGTTTAGTTAGTTGAGATAATGCTGTTGGAAATTTAACTCAAAGAGGATTTTACTATCTACCTATCTACAATTTTAAACAAATATCTGGATTATGCAATCCAACTGAAGTTACGAAAAGTTAATCTAAGAAGGATTTTGCTTCCAATTTTAAGACAAACTCAATGTTCTTCAAAATTCCAGAAAGGGAAAAAAACAGCATTTTAAAATCATGCAAATACAGTAATTGCTTGGCCATGTTTTATATTTTTCACAAGGTACTTTTATGTAGATGGCTTGCAATAGTTAATAAGAAGTTGATATCCCATGGTCGTTATAAGCAGTATTATAAGTGATGGTTTGGTTGCCATAAAGAACAGTTCACCTTAAACTATTTTCTAAAGCATATAAAATCAAACTAAAGATAAGAGAGTTCCATATTTCCAGTCACTCTTTCAACATTAACTTATTCAAAATAGATGGCCAGTGACAAGCTCTTTCACTTATTGGGAGTAAGTGTGTCAGAAGCCACCAGTCATCGCATCTAGTCTGAGAAATGAATTACCCTCTTCCCTTAACCTGTGGAAAGTTTTATATTATTAATATTCCAAGTCTTTCATCATTATAAACATTATTGCTTTCATTTTTTATTTCACAGAACATATGACTCCTCAATTATCATGTATTTTTAAGGATCAAGTTCATTGCTTGCAAGGAACTGGATATCCTATGTATATACATTACAAGAAGTGCACTTACTTTTGCAACTGCTGGTGGTAAGCTTGTATACTCATTTATAATTGTATGTGCATCATGCTGCAAAGTTTGGAGTATTATTTTCATAGGCACCATCAGTTTGTGTAGTGACAAATACCTATCTCCAACAATCCAAATTTCTCTTTGTACCATGGAATGTTGCTCACTGAGGGCCAAACTTCTCAAATCATTTGATACTTCACTGTGAGACAAGAGAAAAAATTTATTGATTTGAATAATGTTTTTATTGAAACCCAGTCAATTACAACAAAGTTGGTAGTGAAACATTACTGACAGTGTGGTGGCATGCAAATAGTTCTTCCTCTCGTTAAGCCACTCAAATGCTTTTGTAAACCTTTGATGATCCAAGAGTATTTTCTTCATTTTGTTTTCGTACATTTTCTGCAATCAAGAGTCTGTTATATTAATTGGTGTTGTAATTTATTATCATAAAAATTATTCAGTAATTTCAGAATAATTTGTTTTGATTATTACCTTTAATGTACGATCATTTGTAACAACCCTATTACATTTCGCCCTATACTGTACAATAATGTAGTGTCAGAGGTAGTACGGAGGTGAGTGGAACAAGAGCCTCTGGGAGCCCACAAATTCTTTTGAAATGCCACTTAAAAAATAATATCTGGAGTAAGTTATTAGCAACCAGTCCTTTTCAGCTCAGTAAATCCTAATGTCATTAACTGCAGGATAATTTCATATTCACTTTATCTACCTCACAGACATGATATCAATGATACAAAATAAATGAAGCTATTGGTGCTCCCACATAAATTTCACATTATACCATCTATAGATGATTCATAAAAGTGGCTCCACTGTCATATAAAATTAATCTACAGGTCATGCAATTAATAAAATGTGCCATATTTCATTTGGTCTTTTTTGATTTTTAAATCAAAATATAGTTTGAATGTAGACTTCATTTCATAGTCTTCCTTCCTTCACATAAAGCTCTGTTAGATAAATATCAGACTCTAAGGGGTACAGTGTTTTATAAATATTCCTTGTAGCAGTTCTCATTTAATTATAACTATCATTAATGCATATTTAAATTTGACTTTAAAAATAGTTGATATAAATATGTATGAAATATAATTGTGATGTTTACTTACTTGCAGTTCCGTGCAGTAACCTTTTATTTCATTTGCAATGTCCTTTACACTTTTTAGGTAACTAATTCCTTGAGAATTTATTTGAGTTATATAGTCAAAAGAACTTTTCAGCTGATTAGGACTTGTGAAGTACATTTCTTGAAAACAAATTATATTTATGAGAAATCAGGATAAACCACGAAAAACTCTGTTCTTTTTTAATTTTTTCAGTTTCCACCTATCTCATTTTATTTTACCTCTTAATAAAAAAAAAACATTCTACAAGGAAATGAGTACAGAATACTAAGATAAAGGACAAACACATGAAAAACGTACAATTCATTCATGAATTACCTCTGAGTTCTTTGGATTATATTAAATTTTATACACACATGTTGCTTGAATTGTCCAACAAAATAATGTTTAAAATGATAAAGCTAAAATTTACATTACCCTATCTCTTTGTTGTGATTATTTGTGTGCATAACTAAATCGTATATGCTTTTAGGTTTCTTTCACATAGCAAAAGTTAAATTTTGTAATATAACTAGGAATAGAATAATTACATGCTATCATCATTTATATTTACAAATCTTTCTTCACTAGTGGGAGGTATGACCAAATGTTTAATGACAATACAAAAAAGGGATGAATTAAGTTCCTTTGTGGTAGGGTCCCTTACAAGCTAGTAGTGATGATGTAGAATTTGTATGAATTCCTAATTCTAGACAAGTACAGTGCATATGGGCATTATAGTTAATTTATATTCATGTTAATTTTCACAAACACGCATGGTATACACATAGTACTGCTGGGGTTATTAGATTGAAAGTGAGATACACTATAATCTTTAAAATATAAATTTTATAATAATATTGTCCTTGTGGCTTCTTTTTTATATTTTGAAGGCCTTTTGGCTAAAGCTATAGTTCCCACAGAGAATAATGTTATTTAAGAAGAGAAAGGGAAATTCAAGTAATAAAAAAAATAAAATATTCATGCTTGTCCTGCATCACGAAAATCATTATTAGAAAACATCTTATCTTAATTTGGAAATTCAAGTGCCAACATGTAAAAATAAAATACATTAAAATTATTTAATTTAGTTTAACTAAAAAAGGAAAAACTACGAACATTTTCATACTTAAATTATTTGGATATAAATTCCACTAAGAGATCCTCAAAATAGAGGCAATCAATTCAATTTGGCTGTAACAACTAGTGGGTAGATAGTATGGGCACAGACTAGACTATCAGTCTTCCTACTCTCATAAGGCCTATGGGAAAGTGATTCGGCATCGCTGTCCAGTGAGCCTAGGAAAAGGTGTAACGTTGCAACACGAATTCTTTTCTATATTTTATTCATACTGATTATAAAAACTAATAACTGGTGTTGCAACCCATTTACTGCCGTAAATGTGCTTTATATCATTACACAATCAGGTCCTTAGGAAGGCTACTATGAGGATGAGGTATTGACTTTTTTGCAGGAAAAATGGAATAATTTAAAAAAGCAAAAAAAACATTAAATTATTCACTCCCATCTAAAAACCTATAGCACATCTCATTACCAAGCAAAGTATAAATTAGGGATCCATTATAGGAGCTGGAAATATTGCAATAAAGTAGAAACATGTACATATATTTCAAATTTTTCACCTGGCGTCTGACAGCAGCCATGGCATAGTCGCATGGTCCGTGACGTAGCCACTAAGCGAGTCAACAAATTAATTAAATGTTTGTGTATCTGTCTACACGTTACTAACGTCGTATAATGGTAATAACTCAAACTATTTTCTTTATTTTTAATAGCGAAAAATATATTTCATAATACAGCTAATTTTACTAATAATTTCTTATCTGACTCGTTAGTAAAGGTGTAAGCACTTTTCCAAATATAGGGGAGTGAGAAGACTGATAGTTTAGTCTGTGGTATGGGCACTAGAGGGTATCCTGATAATTGTTTTGGACAACCACATCTAAAATCCAAACGGGTTTTCTTGATGTTCAGACTTCACAGGTTATAAATGGAATGAACCCTGGTTCACTTCCCTGGACAAGTAAATTTCTGAAAGGTGATGTTCCATTCAGAAATTAAAATTGATTTATGTATTTCAGTTCTAGTATTTAACTGTCATTTTATTGCAGCCAAATAGAAAGTTCAAACTTCCAGTCCAGTCAACTTTAGAAATGTAGGCTATATTCATCCCAAATATTTACCATTATCGGATAGAATAAATGAGTACCTGGAGGTTTTTCCAATGTCTGTGAGGTATAAAATAAGTTAATGAGATCTTCAAGAGGCTTATCATCCCCAATTGACTGTAGTCTATAGGGTCCGTAAATAGAAGGTAAATGTGAGATCATCAACTTTCCATATTTCCTGTGAATGTGATCATGTTCATGCCGCCATGTAATTGGGCTTATTTGGTAGAGAAAAGCTTGGTAAACTTTCAGAGTTCTCCAGTATTCTTCTTGCTTGTATAAGCGAGAACGAACATGGATTAATTTCTTCCTCAGAATCACTCTCATTTGAAAAGAAGCAGCCCTCTTTTCCTTGGAATCCTTTTCCCTAAAACCAGAAATGTTTGGAAATATAAGTGCATGCATCATTAATGAAAGATCAGTTCCATATATGTATCTGCCATTGCTCCTTTATTTCACCATACTTATTGTGCATTTCCTCTGTCTTTGCGAATTCATTATATATGCATATTCTAGATTGCAGCTGATGAAAATTAAATGAGTTGTTAATATTGTCATACAGCTTTTCCTTTTTAAAGAGGTGTATTTTTCTTTCAACCAAGCTTGTTGAAATCCTTACTGTGGTGTCCTAAAGGAAGATTACTGAAAGGTTGAAAAAAACACATTGCCTTTTCCACATAAAAACCTTTTTATTGTACGACCTGTTTCATTAATTAAGTAAGAGTTATTATCATCAGGAAGATTTCTCATTTGTAGTTATTCTCTAAATTGTAAATATAATAGGAGTGTATATTATGAAGCACTTACTTTAACATTGACAATATCTTTCAGTCGATTCAGGTATTCTCTGCGAAGAAACTTTGTTCTTATTGGTCTGCCTCCAACAATAGAAAAAAATTCTGGGTCAACATTTCTTTTAGACTCGACTGGGATTTCTTCTGCAATAACTTTTAATCTGGCCAATATATCATGACTAATTCTTGATCTATAAGTGAGTTTGTCAACATAATGCCTTATTCCTAGGACTTTTTTCTAGAAGAAAGTGAAAATACATAGTTTTGGCTAGTATGATAGATACTCTCTTAAAAAATCACTAATACTTATGATTTCAACATGCAATCCAAGGCTACTAATCATACCCAGGGGATGGTTAGACTTTCTTGCCTGTGAAGAATGCTGAGATGATTGAGAAAAGTGGTTGTAAGTTAGAAATATCACTTAATTTAAGTAACTTTAAGCTGTATATACTACTCTATTTCTTAAATTTCTCTATTGTAAAAATAGATTTACTATTTTGTACTATCAATAATATTCCAAATGCATCAATTTTCCTCAGCATTTAATTTTTAATTAGAGAACACATTGTCTTATATATGAAATATTATATAAGGTCATAAATACAATACTAATAGGGTATCAATACTAAGATTGGTTTTTAGTAGATTTCCAAGTATCCTGTTGCCTACCGCCAACCTCTTGATACCTTTGTAATTTTTAACTCTAATGTTATTCATCACCAGTTTCTCATACACCATCCTAGAGTGTATACGTTCTGCAGTAGTCTTTTTACCATTTGAGAAGTTCAATGTAAGGATGTGTATTTCTAATTCTTTTTCTGAAGAACTTTCCTATTTTTTTATTTGAGCTATTGCTACTCATAATCCACTATTTTGAAAAGATAATAGTCATCTCAACCCATCACCCATGTGCATGCTGAATTACATTGGTAAAACATGATAATTCTATTTCACTTACTATTACTTTTTGGACTCTAATTTCATTCTGATATTCATTAGCTAAGCCAGGTTTATCTTGAGAAATATTTATGAAGAGAGTATAAATATGAAATATTCAAGAAATTAAAAAAATATTATGCTTCTATAGAGGCATTATAGAAATGTTATAATGCCTTTGATAGATATCCTAAGTATACAATCAAAAGGTTTATTTTTGAATCTCAGAATGCAGTTCACTTTATATAATTATCATGACAAAATCATATATTCAGAATTGGATATTCTACTTAAAATATTGTCTATGGTTTCTAAAAGGTGTTTAAAACTTTTTTCAGCTAGACAATTCCAGGAGAAAATCTAGATTGGAGCTGTGACCCTCAAGACATCTGGTAAATGCCCAACCTCACTAAAGGCCAGTGAGTCTGTATCATCATCTTACGTGTTCTACCAATAGGTATGTTTATGTTGGAAGTTATTAATTTATTTATTTTCAATCGCCCACAAACAGCACTAATAGGCCAAACACAGTGGGCTGTATAACATTTTTAATAACAAGGACGAAATACACATCCATGCCCTAGGTGGAAATTGAAAAATCCTCCTAGTCTGGATTCAAACCTGCGATCTCCGTGTTGGCAGACGAGGATGTTACCCCGTCACCACCAAGGCCAGCATTAACTACTACTATCTTGCATTTTCCTGCTATTCCCCATTACAATAAAAACTGATTTCCTAAAAGGTATGTAGATTTACTATAACTAACTGACTTTAAATTCTACTTATTTTCTGCCTTCCATCATGCCATATTAAATCCTTGTACTTTTCCTTCCATTGCCTTGATTTCTTAACATACAACTTTCTGACTTCTTCATTGTCCATCATCTCTTAATATTTCTGTCATACATTATTCATGAATGATATGGGAGGGGTACAACAGTATGGCCTGAAATTCAAATAAAGATCCCCTTGGCCTGTACCAAGGACTTCTTTATTTATATTACTTTTTGTTCATTTTTCCTCAGCGACATCACTTTCTGGGATATGAAATGTCACCCTCCATGTTAAAACTCGTTATCAGTCATTCCTTCACCTGCTCACCTGAAGTGACTTTCTTTAATTACTATCTTGTAAATGCTTCCTTCGCTTTTATTTCCAGTTTATTTCAGAATTATGCTCAAATATATTGGTTGATCTTCATGGTCTATCTAAACCCCATATATTATTATGCTGTTTAATTCCACGAAAATTAGCGCTAATATTAATTATTGGTCGCTTTAATTAATCGAATGTAACTTCATCCAATGTGTATGCTTTAAAAGTCTGAATCCCATCTGGTGCAGCCACAAAGATGTATTGAACCAAATTGAGCCACTGAAGAATATTTGAATTTCAAAAGGAAATTACAGTGAAGCAGTATATCGTATCATTGATGTCCAAATAAATGTAGAGAAATAATTTGTCACAAAAATAAACATACAAACAAAAGTTAATTATTTCGTTATATCGAAGTAATAAGTATATAATCGAAGTAATATGTATATATTCCCCTGATAGATTGAGGGGAATGAAGAATTCATGGAAACTAAATTACTCTGGTTTTGCACCTGTTAATGTTTTTCAAAATGTTTCCGAATTTTTTATATGCGATTCGCGTATCGTCCTTAAGGATCCAAGAATCGAAATGCCATTTCTTTAGAATTTTGCCGGTAATATACCTGACCACTTGACCGAACTGCTTCATCGACATAGTGTCCTTTGCCAATGTACTCAAAACTCTCACTCCCCATTGATGGACACCAGTTGACCGATATATTGATATAGGAGTCTCTAGATCACCCCTTATGCTTACTAAAGGAGGCTTAGTACCTTACTGAATGGTTTTTCTCCTAACAAGGAGCTTATAATTTACCCCTTATATTAGCTATGGGTTTCTTCATATAACCCCGATAATACTCAGTTTTTTCGAAGGGTCAGGCTGCTGATTGGTCAGAGTATGTTGCCGACTCTGGGGCCCGTAATGAGAGTCACGAGTGGTAGGGCTCCTTCGCCCTTTCTTACGCTGATCGCCCCTTCCTCGTATCGAGAGTCGTCGAAGGGTCACTGCGCCTAACGAATCCGCTGTTATGTAGACTAAGGGAAATATCCACTTCTAAGGGTATCATAGTACCTTCTAAGGGAAATCTGCACTTTCAAGATGGCTGATATGTATGCGCTACACGATTTCCTAATTGGCCGCTCTTTCTCTTTGATTTTTGTGAGCTTATCCCACAAATACGCCCTATACATTATGAAAAATAAATTGCCCAGTGTGAAACCCGAGGAATGTTCACCCAAAAGGTTTGCCGGGAAAACGAAAGATCGTACACCATAATACTATTTTGACATACTTGTAACTACTTTGAATATGTCCTCTTTACTTACATACCCTTGCTTCGAATCCAAATATTTTATTTCCTCATACCAATAGTTTGGGGGTTCCATTTCAACATCCTTCACACTGGGCGAGTCGGTAAAATAGAATTTTTTCTTTATTATTTGCCCTGGAAGCTTCCTCACTGCACAGCGATGTCCTTTCTCTTTCCATTTCCGTTTCTTCCGTTCCCTTTTTAACTTCAAAAGCTCTATCACAGTCCGATCAGTTTTGGCGAACATAATGCTAATTTAAAAGTATTAAATCATGTTTCATTAAGACTCACTTAAACCTTTTTGACCATTGAAATTACAAGTGGAAAGGCAAAAAAAGTCAATTTTACCTTTCCATCATATTTCTCACTGTGCTTTAATGGGTCGCGGAACCAAAATGAAAAACCAATTTCCAAACCATTACTCACGCTTAGGAGCGCGGAAAGCTGTGAAATGAGGGTAAGATTAATTTCCAGCGTAAATACTGAACGTTACATACTACCCCTAAAACTACGATAACGGACTAGCATCGGGTATATTACTATCGAGTGGATTTCTACCGGTCGAAAACGTTATCGAACGTTAAAATCAGGGTGAAATGAATGAAAATGTGACCGTAAGCGGATGCGGAAGAAGAAAATTGTGGTTACCAAGGTAGTTTATCAACAACCATTATAATTACGCTTTTAAGGCTTCCGCTTCCACGGAGTGCGATTGAAGAAACAAATCTTCCGGGATTTCCTCCGTGTGTGATTATATTTTACGACAGTTTCACCATCATTCATTAGGCTCCTTCAGGTCATGACCTGAAGACGCCGTCTTCAACGATGGCGAAACTGTCATCAAGTATAGTCACACACGGAGGAAATCCTGGAATATTTGTTTCTTCAACCACTGTAATTAGAAAACTATAATGTGTGATAATGTGTACTTTGGTGTACTTGAACCGTAATAAATTAGCTGGAAGATTGTATAAATAACTTTTTTGCGTACAATAATTGTTTCCACAAGAAAGAGAAGAAATGTACAATATTCTAGATAAATATCCTAATCCGCTGATTAGTCTTAGTTATCTTATGTCTTAGTTATCCGCGGAGCATAATAATGTCTTGCAATGACTACCCGACTCTTTGATTTTATTAATCGAGAGACCACTTTATTCTGAAGGGCACAATGTGCAAAATTAAGGAACTTTATTCGTTAGCCCTTACCTACTAAACAGAATAACTGACTTGTACGTTAGAGATTTGTTAATTCTATTCCAGGTAGTAACACGGAACTCCTCCGTAGTATTAACTATTACTATACTTTTTAGTTTTGTCTTTACGTTGTGATATCCCGGATGCATACGTATGGAAACGAAAGAAATAGGTGGATGACAATTGTAATTGATTAAATGCGAAATAATAAGAAACTACTTTTTCCCCTATCCGTGAATACGAGTGGTTTTTATATTCCGTTCCACAAAATTTTATCATTCCCTTATTTTTTTTAGAATATATATGTATCAATTTGATAGAAACTTCGTTGAGATTGATTGGGGCTTCTTAACAGAATTATCCATAATTTTTATCCCGACAAATTTTTATTTGTTTTACACTGCGTTGTATGGTGTAAGGAAAAGATTTTAAAGCCTTTTCTTTAGATGTGATTATGGCTTAAACAAAAAAGTGTTCAATTTTTCGCCGTCCGGCGCTAACCCAAAAGTGTACACCTCTGTAAAATTGCAAAGGAGAGTTATACTGACACCAAACTTTAATATTTATTGGATTAAGTCTTCGTCAATATGTTTCCTTTTTCGATGTAACGCCGTACAGATCGGATCAATGCACTTTTGTAATCTTGGCACCAGCTTTTCTATGTCAGTGTTGAAGAACTCACGCTCCACTTCCTTTACCCACTTTTCAACCGTCTTTTACTTCTTTGTGCGCGTATATTTTCTTTCATGATAAAATCTCCTTCAGCTAAGTGAAAAGACAATTCTTGGGGAAAAGATCTGGAGAGTAGGGGCGAGAGTGATGATATCCCATCTAAAGGAGGTGAGGTCTTGGGCAAGGCGCTCGATGTTTGGCTTGGTTTTGTCATGGAGGTAGAAACCACGGGTCAGCATTCCCTTCTGGAGATATTTTTATGCTTCTCTGCAGTTTCTTGAGGGTTTCACACTATTAGGCATAGTTTTATTAGGCAGATTTTTTTCTCTACGAGGCACGAATTCCACTCCCTTCCGGTTCCATTAGGCAGTGGCAATGGTCTTACGAAGTGAAGGGGTGGTTCCGAACTTCTTGGCCGAAGGTGAGGTGTGGTAACGACTATCTTTTAGACTCAGGGTTGTAATGACACCAAAGTTTCATCCTCCGCCACAATTGAACCAAGAATATATTTCTCCTTCGTTCTAATGGCGTCCAAGAAATTTCCCAGCGGCGAAAACACGATTTTTATCGTGTTCTGAGCGTTTTCAGTACTCACCTTGCACTCAACTTTCTGTAGCTCAACCTTTCTGTCGCGATTTGACACAAGATACCAGCAAAAAATTAGTGGAGGTTGTGAATATCCAAAGGGCGTTTTTTCGGATGATTTCTTCTATCTTTCGTTTATCACAATGGACGGCAGGTCACTTCTTTGCTCACCATTAGTATCGGCCTTAGAACAACCTGCACCACTGCGTTACATGCCGACGACTCATCAATTCCTCTACGTTTCCACGAGCATTCAATGAATACTTCAACCTTCAGTTGCTGAAGGGTAATTTTACTATGCTTGATGGTAAATATTTCATGTAAACAATTATTTATCCTTTGATGAATATATATAAGTAGTCACTGAGTTACATATTTGGATCCCACCATAGCTATCTCCTAAATAACATGTAGAATTCAACATTTTTGATGTTATGAAAAAATGCTATAGAAATTTTTCTGGGGATGCCCCTCGATATCATCAATTCTAGATATTTTACAAGTGTCTTCATCTTATAACAAAGCATTATATTTCTATGAATAGACTATGAAATATTTAGAATGTCATTATGGGAAAGGACAGGTTTTTTACTCAAAGATTAAATGTAATTTAGTTTGGATAAAATATAAGTAGTTGTTATTAACTAATTATGATGGGCAATGAAAAGTTATAGGGTCAGATAATGTTTTACATGATCCATACTGAATAAAAAGGACTTGAGATGGCTCATATAAAATGTTAACTGGCAGCCATATGGAAATGGAGTAATGGATAAATTTAAATGCTTAAAACGTTCTGACCTGATATATTGTTAAACAAGTGTGAAATTATAACAGACGGCTGACGAAAATGATGACCAATATCTTGAGCCAATAAGCAGCTGCAAAAGGATAATATACGAAAATTGTTCATGATAATATATATACATCATGGTCTAGAGGCGGCACAAATTTTGAAGGTCCATCTTCCTTGTGGGGAGAGAAACAGTTGTACTGAAGGTAAAAACAAATTACAAAATATATATTTTGAAATAACTCATCGTAACACACCTATAGAGATACAAAATTAAAATAATATGATTTTAGAGAATTTTAATTTTTTAAAACAATTCCAGAAGAAGTAAATATAAGCCTATAGTTGTGTAAACTGAGTGCAGACGTATAGCTACAAGGAGAGAAATGAGAACAAGTGGAATCCTTCACCTACCTGGGAAGCAGAATTACATGAGATGGAAGAAGCTCTATGGATATCAAGGGTAGATTAGCTCAGGCTAAGAAGGCATTCATGGCGAAGAGGCAACTACT
>WURS02000003.1:2502438-2523105 GCA_011762765.2 Rhinocypha anisoptera
GGATCACTTTCCCCTCAACTTCAATAGAAAGTATTTTGTTTGCTTTATTTTTATTTGCAAAGTATATAAGGTGAGACCTTTCTACATTCAAATCAAGTAAATTATTATGACACCAAGTAAGTAAAGTTTGACTAACCAGTTTACACTTTTTTGTTAAATCATCAAAAGTGGGTGATGTAATAATAATGTTGGTATCATCCGCATGTAATAAAGGGGTAGCACCATTTATGTGTTGAAAACTGTCAACAAGGTTATTTATATATGAAAGAAACAAGGCAGGTCCCAGAACAGAGCCTTGGGGAACACCTTGGATGCACTATTTTGATAATAGGATGCATATTGATGAATGATAGTTTAGTGAAAATCATATTGGAATGAATTGTAGGAGCAAAGAATCCCAGTGGTAGATCAAGGATGAAATATGAGAAGTATGCAATTGAGACTGTTAGAGTTCGAAGATATATATATATAAAGTTATGAAGAGGTTGGCAGGTGACGGGGTAAATAGGAGAGCTGCAATAGACCAACCTACGAACTGCCATCTTTGATGGTGGTCAAATTAAGAGGATGAGTACCATCTGACTGGTTTTGACTCCTTTACTTGATAACCAATGAGGGAGATAACCAATAAAGAAGTACACCTGAGAGCCATCAAAAGAGAAACTTATGATGAGGGTACTCCTACAGTAAGAGGGAAAGTAATGGAACAGATAAGAAGATGTTAAAATTGGTGCAAACCTAATTGTTAATGATCTTATGAGGGAGGAAACCTATAGATTGGCCAAGAATGGTGTATGAGACAGAATAATGGAGAAAGTTAGAGCTAGGGACTACAAAGGTGTTAAATGTTTGGTATTTGACAGGATAGTTTGGACATCTGCTACAAACCAATCTTCAGATTGATAGCCTTTGATGATGTTGATGTCAACATATGCCTACGGCTGAGACGGTAACAGTATGGGCTCTTATAGAGAATCGTTCCCCATGTAAATCACCATAAGGAGGCTGGTGCAATGTTCCCAAAAGCAGCAGGAAATTAAACTTTAGTCAGGAGAAATTTAAAAACATACTCCTGAAGTAGAAACTAATGGTAAATCAACTAGTGCAATTTATTTTCCATTATTACATTAGTATTTGAAATACTCTAATTTTATATGTGAAGCATGTCTTTATATCCTAAATGATACATTTCAATTTAAAAAATTATATTCCAGCCCATGACTCAAACTATCATAAGTTAGTATTGTGAAGCTCTAGTCTGTTATGTCCCAGTCTAGTTCATACATTTTACTAATGTGAATGATATAATGGTATTCAGTCAACATAGCACTTTATGAACCCAAGTACTATTATTATTTCATAATTAACAATAGCTCAAGATGTAATAAATTTGAAGCTACATCCACACTCTTGATTATCATCATTTCAGGATGAAGATTTGGCCATGATTGCTGCACAACAGTACTACATAGAATACTCAACCGACATGAATACAGAGAGATTGTTCAAACTCTTGCCAAGCTATATTCCTGATTACTGTCTCAACGTTAGTGAGAAAGCTGTTGACCAATGGGCTCAGCTGGTGCTCAATGCATTCAAAAAGGTGAGTTATGTTTGTGGCATAAAGGACTAGATTTTGAACTGATGCAGAATTGTGACCCACAATTTCTACAGAAAGTCATTTTGATTTCCAAGATGTTCTTTTCACTTGTAGTAATTCTTCTTCGCCTTTGCAAGTTATATTTCATCGCTAATGCCCCAATAGTTTTATGGCAGTTACCAAATAACTTTAAAATTCTCTGAAATAACAAAGATATGACAAAAGCAAAGACATGTCTCCATTGATCTCACATCTTTGTTCATTCTTGAAAGGTGAGCAAATAGCCAGATTGATTTCATAACATTTTTATTGATAAAACTAGAAAATGGAAGTGTCTTCCTCGATGCATTCTACTTCTGCATCTAAAATTTATACTGTGGAAATAATTCTGCTATTAAAAACAATATTACAGATGTTTCAGTAGCTTGTTCATAAGTTTCACCACTTCTGCTTTCACTCTTACTGGCTCAAATTTGATTCCTTAAACACATATTTGAATTTCAAGAAGAATGAAAAACTAACATGGGTCAAGTCAGACTGATACTGAGTACAGTAAAAGATATCCTTACGGTAACTCCCTGCACTTGATCAGAGACAGATGGGTATTCTCATCTCAGCACAGAAGCCATTAGTGGTTTTTCCACATTTCAGGACTTAATTTCATCTATTTATGAAGGGTTGTCAAAATCTCTTTGTAATAGATGTGGTCAATGGGCTGATCTTCAGGTAACCAATCAACTTGTACTATCATCATATATCAAAACTTCCCCATTAAACTTTAAATTTTGATTTGTTCTAGTATTCCTTTTCTTGTCCTGGTTAAGTTGACCTCTTGTATTAATTGTAATACTGCCTACAGTGTTCGTCTTATTAAAGATTTTATTATTCAACACAAGCTAAAAGCATTAGTCGGAAAGTTGTGATTATTTGTTTATAAAAATTATACTATATTCAAATAAAATTGAGTCATCAAACACAAATAAAAGAGCACAACACTATCAGTATAGTCATTGGCTATAAATTTTCTCCAGTAATAAACCAAAGGCAAAAAAATGTTAAAAGGAAAGTTTTAGTCTCAGGATATTATACATTATTCTTTAAAATTTTAAGGTTGTTTTCATTACTTTGAAAAATGTCAGAATAACTCTTCCTTTGAGATTCCTTTTGTTTTGGAGTGGAAAATCTTATTGCCATCTTTAAACATTTTTTCATATTGAAATTATTATGCAAAATATTTTTAAGAATTTCCCTGTTCATGCTGATTGACTCTACAATTTCTCTTTATATACTGTATTTAATCATATTTAGCATGAAAAAAACAATTTCAAGAATAACTGTCCTGATTTTCTTTTTAGTAATGATTGAAAGTAACCTTTGTGCACTCATTATGATTCAATTTTGTCTGTGCATGATTTATAAAAATAAGCCTTTTGCTTCTTAATTTTTACAACATATAGTTTTATTCATCTTCTACTTATTTATGCAATTATTTGCATGAGGCTGCTTCTTTATTTTGCATGGATTTTATTTTTTAACAGAGTTATTACTTGAAAGAGAAAGTACTGCCCTTGAGGGTGAAGGAGGATATAGTCAGTTATGCTAAGTTCAAATGGCCTTTATTGTTCTCAAGATTTTATGAGGCATTCCAAAACTCAGGTAAGAATATTATTTTGTATATTCAATATTTTTTCCATTTGTTTAATCATGGAGTAATATATACTAACTTACTTATATATTATTTTAAATACAAAAATATTACAAATGGAATAGATGCTATAAATACTTAAAAAGCATAACATCAAATGAATAAAAGTTAATATAACATTAATATATGACTGTGTGGCCCCAAATCTTTCCATTCTAATGGTGATCTTTGAGTTCGGTATTTAGTACTCTTAACAAGTGTAACGCTTTCAGGCTTCACTACGTGGAACCTATCCATAATGAAGTAGGGTAAGTGGAATCACAAGTGTTTACTTACCCTACTTCATTCTGTATTTAGTGCTTTTGGGTACAATGCTACTAATCAACTTTAAAAAAAATTAATTGCATATATAATTATTTATGAGCATAATTCTATCATTTCCATTATTTCTATTTATTTTTTAAATGTTCAATTCATTTTTGTCGGCTGTTACAAGAAATACACAGTTATAACTGCTAATAATAGCCAATTTCATTATCAATGTAAAAAAATTTCAATACATTTCTTTGTGATAACCAAAATAAAAAGAATATTAACATGTATTTTCATTAAAATGTAGGCCCTAACTTACCCAAAAATGATGTAATTATGGCCGTCAACTGGACTGGTGTGTATGCTGTGGATGATCAGGAACAAGTTTTGCTTGAGCTGTCCTTCCCAGAAATCACATCTGTATCAAGTCATAAGTGAGTATATTTCATATGCATGCATGAGGTATGTGCTGGCCAGGCTAGCTGAGTAGGTAAGATGCTCAACAGCTAACCAGAAGGCCATGGGTTTGAATCTTGCTACAGGCATGGACAGCTAGTTTAATACTAATTCTTCCTGGATGTTTTGTGTAAGCAAGGTTATAAAGCTATAAAAATATATGCCAAAACCAAGTAGCAAAGAAACCCCAGAGTTTTTGGAAAATGCTTCATAGGAAAAAACATAAGTAAATGTATGTACAGAATAGTATTTTTTCATTCCTGAGAATAACCAATTCACTTTTAATGTTGTCAAACGACCTTTCCTAGAGGAAGTGGCTACATAATTGTTCCAAATAGCTATGCAGCCTGTGTAGCCATTTCTCACACTCCTGTAGCCACTTCTGCTAGGGTTTGCGAGAAAAAATATTTTTTTGTCCCTGAAAAGTAAACATATTGTGTAAAAAACATATGTTATGTTATTTATGCACTTATTTAATCCTGAAAAATCTTCTTTCCAAGCTCTCAGGACAATACGTATGTACCTTTCTTCTGACCTTTTTTTCCCATTTATGTATAACTAAATCATTCAACATCTAGTAAAAACATTGCTTGAATTTACAGGACAAATAAAGTGTTTGGGCAGACATTTACACTCTCTACTGTCCGTGGAGAAGAATTTACTTTCCAAAGTACAAATGCAGAGGATATTAGAGATCTTGTGGTTTATTTCTTGGAGGGACTGAAAAAACGATCCAAGTTTGTCATAGCTCTCCAGGATTACAAAGCACCAGGTAGGAAATAAATGAAATTTTATTATGCTCCTTTGTATTTATTAGCACGTAATATGATGTTCCATTACATAAATGGAATATATTCATATAACAGTCATTCAGTTTGTAAATTCTTTATATAAATATTAAGAAAATAATATGAGTCAATATCCTACAATGAAAAAAATAATAATTGCATTTTGATGTCCAATATTTTGAAGATGATAGTTTTCATGGAAATAAATATGTAGGTCTGCTTTTAGTATAATTTGGTTTTCAAGTTTGAAATATTAGCATTTCAATAATTCATCCTCTTGAAGCATAATCTTTTTAATTGATGTATCTAGTTTTTATAATGCTGTATTGTCAAACCGGTCAAACCAAATTGTGAATTTTTTGTAACCCGGGAGTTTGAAGTAGCAATTTTAATTGAATGATTCTGGTCATTTAGTTTGGAAGCAATAATTTCATATGCATCCTCATAGTTTTTGCATCTTCAGATTCCAATGATACTAGAGAAATGAAACTATTATATCCATGTATTCCAATAAATCATATGAGACTCATCCAAATGCCATGACTTACTGAGATCAATAATAATAATAAACTTTTATTTGCCTGGAGACCATTGTAAAAAGGTTACATGATATAAGGCACGTCAAGAGTGTAGAGTACATAGATGTACGAATATACATTAATAATTAATACATAAATAATTATACATAAAATTTATTTGTATTACTTAATTACATAAACTAAATTATATATTAATACATAATAATTAATACATAAAACTCAATACATCAAGAGAGATTATTTTGATTATGTGAAAATAAATTGCAAACAAATTTAAATGACTAGTGATTGTGTATAAGAAATGATAAAAAAACAAATTGCAAAACATTATGAATACTACAAATAGCCTGAAACCAAACCCAGTTTCCCCTTACATCATTAGCAAATAACTGTCACTTGACTTTGAACGGGGCTCCATCACTATGCTTTCCATTGTTAAGGCTCTTTCGAAAATTTCTCCCTGTTGATGGTCATAAATATAGGAGCCTCTTAGTGACCTTTATATTGGCTATAGGTTTTCCTTAATTCCCATTCTGAATACCTAATGAAGATTGACATTGTCAAAATGAAATGCATGTGATAATGATGTGGAGCATCAGCTAAGGCTACTGGATGTAGCATGTATTGTCATCTGTTAAAGAAATTTAACAGTTTGCTAAAGTGATTGCAGCTGTATCTTGTGACAGCACCATCCCTAGGGAGTCGTTAACTGAATATTGATGAGATGATAAATGTCCATGGTCCAGTGCCTCTTCATTTTAAGATGTAAATGATTCATCAACCAGGTTGCATTAGTAACACATGTATTGTTTTCACAAAGTAAGATTGAACATAAAAGTTAGAGAAGAGTACATGCAGAGGGCAGTGTTTTAAGGGTAGAAATAGAAGGTTATAATCCAGACACAGGCTTAGAGAAATTTGAAAACAGCATTTATTTTTTTATAAGTTCTTCCACACATTTCACTTTGAACTTTGCATGGGTACTGTTTTAAATATCAATTTCTCTGGTTAATATAACAATTAAATAATAATAGAGCTCTTTACTTTGTGCCTTTTTTGTGTGTTTTTGCACTTACATGTGACATGAAATCTCTCCAATATGAATTGCAGGAGAGGGATCTTCATTCCTGAGCTTCCTCAAGGGTGAGCTGATTGTCCTTGAAGATGAGAGTGTTGGTGAAACTGTCATGAGTTCAGGATGGTGTGTGGGAAGGTGTGACAGGACTGGACAGCGTGGAGACTTCCCAGCTGAAGCTGTCTATGTTCTCCCAACTCTCTCTAAACCTCCTGTGGACATTTTGGTAAGGCCCTTGCTTAATCAGAAACCCTCTTGCTCACTGTGTCAAGTGTCATTTTAATCAGAAAACCATTAAATGAGTTTAATTTAATTCTTAATCCCTTGGCTGTGGAATACATATATTTTGTCTGGCAAATGCGTAGAAAATGTTTTCCTATGTTTGATTGCCTCCTTCATACCCTCTCTAGTCCCACTCCATATTTTATGGCCTGACCTTACTAAGAAAGGTTCAAATAGTCACACTTTCTTATTGTTCTAGAGTAGAACGAGTAGGGCCCTCTTTTCCAGTGTCATTCGGGGAGGTACTCAACCCTCGGGTGAGTTTCACAATGTATTCTGTCCACCTAGTTTTGTGAAATTCTTACTTTTCTGGCCCATCTTTGTCATTTCCATCAGTTATCTCCAAGTTTCAGTAGCATGCAGGTTATAAATCAAGGTATTTGTATACAGTTTGGTGTCAAAACTATCAAAAGGACAGTAAATATGGGGTTCCCATTTGGATATATTTCTGTATGAAATACTGCATACTAACTCTTGCCAATCGAATCTGATACTCTCAACTGGGAGGGAAAAGGGTGATGTGGATTATGAGGGTCATCCCAGATTACAAGGGTCTGCTACCTGGCACTCACTGCCCTGTACTTGAAGAGCAGAATGACCTGCCTACTTTTCCACACAGCCGTCACAAAAGAATGAGGCTGTCGTAGCTGAAGGGTTAAGTTGGAATTGTATCAGTGTCAATCATCTGATCACCCCATAAAGACTATCCCCATTGAATGTTTCACAATTGTTTTGAGCTTTTATTGAATTAGGACATTTACTGATCTGATATAATCTGTTATTTTCATACCAATGACTTAAGACCTTCAGCTCAGACTATTTTCTTCCTTTTACCATGCATTTTTAGCTTTTACTATCATCAGTCATTTTCTCTTACTTTGACAAGTATATTTATGCTATCTTAAAACCTTGTTGACATACGCATTTTGTCAGACGTTTGTATATGTTATTTTATATTATTGAATGAAAACTACAATAATATAATGCTTTTAAGTATTTTAGCTTTATTGAAAAATATTGTGTGATAATTTCCAAGACACTTCTTTGACTCCATATTATAATTTTAGTGAAAATTAAAAGTACTATAACACTTGAGTTGTAGCATTATATATTTAGTAAGTATTGTATAAATTAGTAAGTGAGAAATAACCCAAAAGAAGTATTTTTTGTTATTTATGTTTAAATGAGCAATATATAGTTCTGTGGTAAAATTTTACAGGTTCTGTTCAATATGTATACTCCTCAAGAATTTATGTTTGTTCCCTTAAAACTGAAATTGAATTATGAGATTTAAGCTGTCAAATACATATTTATTTTTCTCTGAACTGTACTGATTGTTCCTACTGAAGACTCACAGGTTCCATAATTAGGCACTTATTGACAATTCAAGATAGATTATATAGAGGGTTGTAAATTTTACAGAGCTATTTAAGTCTCTCCTCTATTACTTGTAGAAATATACTGAAATTACACTGAAGAAAACAATATACATTATTCACTTTGTATTTTTTCAAGTCTATGCCTACTAATACATTGATTGGGGTATTTTGTCTTATTTAAGATTAATATTAATAAAGTTCCCTTCATTTTTTTTCTAAATCTTGAGCATGCCAGAGGTAAATTATAAAGGTGAATTTATCTTCAAATATTCCCCAGGGACTCTTTGGTGCTGAGACAAATGGAGAAGTCGGAAGTGGTGGTCGAAGATTGCAGGCACTGCATGCCATTACACCTCAACAAACAAACGGCATTGAAGGAGGAGAGAGACCTCACACTTTGGCCGAATATGCTCTTGACCATTTCAGGTAATCACATGCTTCTGAATTAAATGAAAAGTTGAGTTACCTTCATTGCCAAAACATCTTGTAATATCCAAACTGCATAAATTGGATGTAGTGCTTTAACATTAGAAAAATAATTGGTAGAAAGGTTGGACCATCCAACTAGTGGTGAATGCAAGGATTGTTGGTGTAAGTGGTGGAATGTTAGTCATATACATACTATATATATAAGTGGTGGAATGTTAGACATATACATATATGTATACACATATCACTACATAGTTATGCACATGTAAATGAAATAGTGATTAAATTTGGTGATATTAATACTACATTGTTCAATTAATGCTATACTAGATGCATCAGCATTGCTCAACATTGATTTTCATTATTAAAATACCAATAATCTTTTGATTATTCCTAAATAGATTATTCCCTATTGAATGTCAAAAGACTAGTAAGAGTTTCTATAAACTTTTGAAGCCCCAAGCAAATTTCATCACATATTCCTAGACATAACCTTTTATTTGTCTTTTTAATTCTCACGTACAATGTGTAAAATCAACATGGCATAGGTCTTTTACAAAGAATTTTAAGTAATATACACAGGGGTAGAGGTTAAAAAAAATATAGGTTGAGAAGGTATCAGTAAAAATTAATGATGTTAATTATCATGAACTGAAAAAGAAATTAAATCTATCATATTAACATTGACAATTTATTTATTTTCAAAGAAAGCTAAGAAGATTTTTTTTAATATTAGGCATTTACATCCAAACAAGTCATAAAATTCCTTTTCATTTAGACCTCCACCAAAGAGAACGGTTTCCAGAACGCTGACACTGACATCAGCAAGGCGTGGAGGAGCTGATGAACTCTGGAGGCATTCTAGGGAACCTCTCAAACAGCCATTACTTCGCAAGCTGGTGGGAAGGGATGAATTGGCAGAGGAAGCCTGTTATGCCTCATCAACAATTCTCAAGTACATGGGTGATTTGCCATCCAGACGTCCAAGGCCATCCAATGAACTCACAGACCAGATCTTTGAAGGTCCTCTCAAGCATGTAAGGAGCCAAAGATTTCATCAAAAATTTGGGAATGTGCTTTTTAATCCTCATATTATTTATCAACTGCTTTTGATTTAAGTTGCATCTACAATATCTTGCAAAGTTTATCATATTTCATAATTCCCTTTTCAGGAAATATTAAGAGATGAGATTTATTGTCAAATTATGAAGCAACTGACTGACAACCCAAATAGACTTAGTGAAGAAAGAGGCTGGGAGCTTATGTGGCTGTCCACTGGTTTGTTTGCTTGCAGCCATGCTCTCCTCAAGGTTGGTAAACATGATTCTTTACATTTTCTAAGTTTAATTCACATTAAACTTCAAGTACAAAATGGTGATTATAACGATACTTGATCAGCCATTTTAACCTATTTTTAATAGAATTATGGAGTTTATAAAAATAATGACATGTATATTCACATGCAAAATAACTGTAGCTATAATACTACATATTTCACATATTTATTTATATATATTTTGTTTTCATATATGTGCATTAAAATATAGGAAAGCCAAAAAATTTGGTGAAGTCTTCCTTAAATGCCAAAGTTGGTAGGAATAAATAATAATAGTTGCAATGTTTTACTTAATTTTAGAAGGATACTGTTGCACTAATATGATCATCAGAATTAATTTCGGTTATCAAAATAAAAATTTTTGAAAAAGAGGAAACAGATGACAGTGACTTTGAATGAAAAGACAAAAGATGAGAGAAAAATCTTGGATGATCTATGAAACCTTGTCTTTTACTAAAAGGGATATATGTTGGTCGGAAGGTTTTTGGTGGTATTTTGGTGAAGGACAGAGGAACTAAATAATCGATATAGATAAAATTCTTGACTACGTTAGGGAAGGAAGTGATGGCTTTGGGAAAACTTTGAAGAAAGCAAGTAAAGTGAATGAAAAAGATACTATAATTTAATGGAAAGTTAATGGCCTCTCAGGGTTGATTTCTGTCTACTCTACAATGTGTTTGACTTATTCCTAGTCAATTTCCTCAGTTTTATTATATTGGATTTTCACAGAATTGGCCATTTACTATGACTAAGTTATTGTGTATGTTTCTTTGGTTCATATATGTAGTGTGCAATTAAATGGTTCTTCACTTTCCTTTTTAGGAGCTTACGCTGTTTCTTAGAACCCGCCGTCATCCTGTGGCAGTAGATTCCTTACAGCGTCTTCATAGAACATTACGCCATGGCCAGCGCAAATTCCCTCCTCATCAAGTGGAAGTAGAAGCCATCCAGCACAAGACAACGCAGATATTCCACAAAGTCTACTTCCCAGATGATACTGATGAGGTAGGCGTTCACTTGCCCGGTTCGTTGAAGAGTGAGGTATCTCTGGGCCTTGTATGAGGAATCAATTGCTTAGTTTTTTTCTTAATATTGATTGAAAATACCTTTAGGCCTGTGACTGACTGGATTTTAGTCATGCATGTTTACTCTGTAAGAATCCATCCGAAAGGAAAAAAACTCAGACCCAAAAAAAATGTGTACACAATTAGGAAACATTTATTCTCACTTCTAAACAGTATAAATTATCCGATTCCTAAAATTTCTCTCTGCTGGTATTCAGTGACTTGTGCTTTTGGGTTTAGCTTTGATTAGGTAAATCCAAATGTTTCCCTGTGATATTAAAAAAAATTATTATAATTTTTCATTTATTTTGTTATTTTATTTATTCATGATCATTATGTACTTTAAAAAGAAAATGTCTTATTGCACCGTAGCCTCTGAGAACAATTTAAATTTCCAGTAACAGTTATGGTAGTAGAAATGAACTACATAATGAATGCAAGTTATTATTTAAATATGTACATGGTTATAATTTAATGTTAAATGTTTTTTCCTAATGAAATTAGTGTCTTGTTGTTTTTTGACCATTGACTTAAAACATTGAATTAGCTGTAAAGCATTTAAAAATAGCTCTGAAGTAGGTTAAAAGCATTAAAAACATTATTTAGAAAATTTTCTAAACAAGGTAGGAATTTCAATGAGAAGTGTTTTTTCTTATCACTTTTAAACTATTATTGAACAACAAATTAAGAATAGGCATATTAAAACCAAAGCAATACGTTTTCTCTTATGTTATGTTTATTTAATGAAATTTACTGATAATAATAAAAAATAAAATGATTAGATTTATGTCATATTAATAATAAATTTTTTTATTCCATTCAGGCTTTTGAAGTAGACTCTTCCACAAGAGCAAAGGACTTCTGCCACAACATTTCACAGAGACTCAACCTTCGGTCAAGTGAGGGTTTCAGCCTCTTTGTAAAGATAGCTGACAAGGTCATTTCTGTCCCTGAGGGAGACTTCTTCTTTGACTTTGTCCGACACTTGGCAGATTGGATTAAGAAAGCAAAGCCTAACCGAGATGGTATGTTTACATGTAAAATTTAAAATGTCCAATTTTCCTCATTATGGAAACAGTATAGCTTTATTAAAAACTTTTTAATACTGTGCTTGGCTGTTGTTTTAACTTGCCATATTATATATACATACATTTGACCAAATATCCTGAAGTAATACTAGCCATTCCTGGAAGCAAATAGGAAATTTGATTTAATTTAAAATATTTGAAATCCATGGTCTTTTGTCTCTTTTCATACTACCTACATATTTACATATATTAAGAAGCTCTTTATAATCCACTGCTTTGAATATACTAAAGTATGACCTGTTTCACTTCCCATGACATCTTCTGGTACTATATGAGCCTTCAGGTACCTTTTCATTATATGCAAAGATGCCAGAGAACATCAAACTAGTTATTCTGTTCTATCAGAGCATTGTGAATGGCAAATAGTGTATTTATTCATGCTCTATTAAATTTTATTTGTTGGAATTTATAATGTCAATGCAGAGTGAATTTTAAGGTTTTGAATTAATATTACAAAGCAGTTCAAATGAAACAAGAATTTCGGTCTAATGAGTCGCATGGCAAAATTAATTTAATAGCATTAAATTAATTTGCATGACAGTAGATAAAACTTATCTATGAAGAATTCCTTGATGGTATATGTACATAATTCGTTTTTTAACAATATTTTGAGGTCCATACTAGTAAAAAAAATTATACTTTATATGAAAAGTGAAATTGTGTTGTACAGACATAACTTCAATTATATTCATTGATTTTTGTCCATGTTTTCAGTCCACATCTTGAAGTATTATAATAATTTTGAGTTTGTTCAGTTTGTTTGAGTTGTTCTTTGTTCCCATCTTCATATATGCTAATGTTCCCTTTGGTGTAGCAATCAATGCAAATATTTATCAAAATTTGCATCTATTCCATTTTAACTTCAAATTGCAAGTGTGAAAAATTTGTTTTATCCCTCTCAATCCCTTTTCAGGTATTGGCCAACATTTCACGTATCAAGTTTTCTTCATGAAGAAACTATGGACAAACACAGTTCCTGGGAAAGATCGAAATGCTGACCTCATTTTCCACTACCATCAAGAACTCCCAAAGCTTTTACGAGGATATCACCGGTGCTCAAAGGAAGAAGCTTCCAAGTTGGCTGCTTTAGCATTCCGCGTGCGGAATGGTGAAAATAAGCAGAAACTTCAGGCAATTCCGTGAGTTAATTATTTATTATTTCACATAATTAATTCAGGATGCTTCAGAGTTTAACTTCAATGACATTCTTGAGGCATAACTTAAAAAAGGCAGTGTTTATGGCACAAGTTTAATAGATTTGACATTTCTTTGATGAGTGCCTAAATGAATTATATCTAACTAATGCAGAATTCAAATTTAATTAGGAACATGCTACGTGACCTCATACCTGGGGACTTAGTGAAACAGATGAGTAGCAATGACTGGAAGAGGAGTATAGTAGCAGCTTTCAACCAGGATGCTGGTATGTGAAATTTGCCATTTATCATTGTCATGGGAAAAATGCAAATTATACTGTTCACAACTTTCTAGTTAACATGAAATATTTATAATTTTATATGCTCCAACTAATATTTATGTGTATTCTGCAGGTATGAGTCCAGAGGATGCAAAAATAACTTTCTTGAAAATAATTTATCGGTGGCCAACATTTGGTTCTGCCTTCTTTGAAGTTAAACAGACAACTGAACCCAACTTCCCTGAGTTGCTCTTGATTGCCATCAACAAACATGGTGTTAGCCTTATTCACCCAACAACAAAGGTATGTTATCTAAAAAAATTAATTCTACTTATTTGGTGCTCTTATCATAGAACAAAAAATTTTCCCATTTTCATGGAGGTACAAAGTTTCATTGCATAAAATATTGGGTTTTTTCATCCATATTTTAAACTAAACGAAACAGTTTCCTTTAGGCATTGTTTAGAGCACATTGAATACAAGGTCAATATTTATAATAGAGTATTAGCATTAATATTACCATTTTACTATTACTATGTATCTTTCATATGACTCACGGTCATGAGTTTTTATAGTACATTAATTCTACAAGAAACAAATGTGCTTTGGTCAAGTGACATTGGGAAAGATTTTAAATATTACCTAAATGAGAGATTCCCATCATGATTATTGATGATGGATACCTGAACAAGTCACTTTTCCACAGCTATTGTCAGTATAACTCTATCTTTATACAATTGATACTAGCTATTTAATGCCATTCTGTATCAATTATTCATTAACAGTACATCTAATTATTTATATTATTGATCTGTAACTGTGAACATTAGTCGCTGCATCCCTCAAAGTAATATCTTTTGTTCCAGTATCCATTATTCTTATTGCCATTTAGTTTTTATTTTTCCATTGAATTTGGTTTTAGACAATTACTGTAGCCCTTGACACACATTCCAAGAGCCACTATAATTGGTTGTTATGAAGTACAGTATAAAACTGCTGGTATTCAGTCATACTTCATCTTTTGGCACCCCAAGTAATCACTTAATTTGCCTAATTGTTAAATGAATGATGAATATCTATATATTTTATATCAAATGCATCATCCCAGAAGGCTTTCCTGAGGGCTCTTTGACTGAATGATCATTTGTGTTAATGGCATTTGCAACTCCCTCCTTTCCAATTATGATTTTAAAAAGGCTATAAGACTAATATCTTGGATCTTGGACTTTATAATGTAAAGTTGATTATCTATGAGTTTGTTTTATCCTCCTTCTCATTATACAGGATATTCTCATAACACATCCATTCACTCGAATTTCCAACTGGTCTTCCGGGAACTCCTACTTCCACATGACCATTGGAAATCTCGTGCGTGGCTCAAAACTTCTTTGTGAGACACCACTCGGATACAAGATGGATGACTTGCTGACATCTTACATTGCCTTAATGCTCAGCAACATGAACAAACAGAGGAGCATTAGAGTCAAATGAATGTGAAGCATTCAGTAAATTCGCAAACTGAACTGACATTGGAATCAGAGTTGTGTTTGCTTCGTCTGATTACCATGAGTGACTTTGGACAAGTGAGTTTGTTAGGGATGAGCTGTTTTTCGACTGGATTGTATTTATCAAAGTGTGTAGTCCCAGTTGCGTTTGTCCCTTCTCTATTATTTGTTACTCATGATGCAAGACTTGGAATGCATGACAGCTTCCTAGGTAAGCACCATATTGTGTATGTGGCTTACACATTATTGTTTTTAACTGTGGGCCTCACTATTTGTTAATTTTGTTGATACTGAGGTTTTACTTCTCTTCTCATCCTCAATTAAACAAGAACCTCACCATACCTGCTCGTGAAATTACTCAGAATTCATACAGAGTTTTTTTTTGCATGTTTTGGGGCCATTTTAAAAACACGTCATTTTTTTTGTCAGCTTTCGCCTTTAATAAAATTCTGTGGCGTATTTCATCTGCAGATATAGAAACCCATTTACTCAGATTGTAATGAATCTCTTTAAAGCAATGGTATGTTGGTGAAAATAATCTTCACTTACTAAGATTGGTACTCTGTCTGCAAGATGTACTAAATCTGCTTTTTTGATAGATCTGAAAACAAAATTAATACTCCCCCATAAGTCATCTACCTTATAATAATTATTCTTTTTCATTGTAAGATATGGTATGTAATGTATTTAATAAAAGTGATCCTTTTAATCTTGGATTTTATTGTCTGTAAGTAAAAACCCTCATAGGACACATATTGAGGCATGGCAGTTAAGTGAAAACTGTATTGGAAGGGACTATGGGAAGGAAGACCCCTATAGGTATACCAAGGATGGAATATGAGAAACAGACAGTGGAGCGTGTTAGTTACAAGCTAAGTTACGAAGAGGTTTGAAGGTGACATGATAGCTTGAAGAGCTGCTTCAAAACACTCATCAGATTGAAAACCTATGATAATGCTGAAGTGCATAAGACCCCAGGCAGTATTAAATTTTTCAAGAATAATCCATACTAATGCTTATGCATCATAATTCTCATACTGGTTTTCTATCAATTAATTGAAGGTCTCTGAAAGATGGGCCTACAATTCTTTACCACATCCAAGGGTCTTTAGTTTCTGAGAAGCCGAATTCAGAAGAAGGAGAATTCAATCTGGAGTCTAACCCATGATGAAAGTGGACCACCATCCATGGAATAGTCATAGATTTTATGATTCATTACTGCAAAGGGTGAGTAACATAGCATTTTTCTCATGTTCAACTAGTAAGGACATCGGAAACACTCCTCCATCTCAGACAATGTTTCTATCTTGAAATAGTTTTCTTGTCTGACATTCCTTCAGGGAGATTAAGTAATTGTGATTGTGATGCAAGGGCTTGGGTGTTCCCATAAACTGTACTGCCAGGGGCAGTGATGATTGTTCATCCTTTTTATATTTAAGTTTTGTAACAGATGAAAGTTATTCCACATAGGATCTGTTTCTCAGTGAGATAACTGCAAAAGTGAATTCTAAGAGTGGCATGATCATTTAAATGCATTAAGCTCCGTAGACAATGGTAATAACAGAAGCCATCTCAAATATAATTATATGTATATGCATGCAAGACATATGGGAAATGCAAAGAGAGCAAGGAGCACACATTTCATTGAAGTGATGTAGGGCTATAAATAAGTATGTAAAATTGAAGAATGATATGGATTAAGTAACATGTAAAGATATGGTTGCAGTTGTTAAAGAAAGCCAAGTTTTTTACAAGGTTATTAAAGGTAGGCTTTTGAAGAAGTCCACAAAGAACATATGTCCCACCCTGTAATAAATTACTCTTCATCTCTACATGTTTCCTACCTGCCATCATTCTATCTAAAAAATCCTTTTATACCTCTGGCTCTTAACGAAATATCTATCTACCCTCTATAAAAATTTTCAAAAATACATCACCTATGAGAATCCCTTTCATTCAATCTGTTTTTATTCCTCTCTCTCTCTCTCGGGAAGAAGAGTACATATAAAGTCTCACTTTAAAATAAAGATATCCTATCTATCTTTACACTTCAATTTGATAAAGAAAGTAATTCTGGAGCACTTGGGCACCTTAATACATTGTCTTTTATTCAATGATCTTCTGAGAAGTTTTCTGCTTGGTATATTCTTGAATTTCTTTTTTGCTTTTAAAAATATATATCCTTTTTTTCAAGGATTAGAAATCTGAGAGGACCAGATTGACACTATGTAGCACTTTTTTTGGCTATGAGGAATACTATGGGTGTTAATATCATTCTTCCCTTTCTTTCTTAATTAAGAAAAGGTGAATGGCACCACATGGGAGTGGGATAAGGCAGAGAAAAAGAAGAGGAAGAAGGTCTGCAAATGATGGAGAGAATGAATGAATGAAATTTTTATTGAGCTTTGACTTTGCAGAATTGACCAATCAAGTCTTCGCCGGACACGGTTATAAATACAGACAGAAAAAACAAACAAAATGCACAAGTACAAAGAAACAACCAAAAGCAAAAACAATAAAAACACACTATACATAATAAATAATCCAAAAGGGATCCCAAATGATCCAGCATAGTTTAGCTGCAGTTAATTTCTGATTCAAAATATTCGTTTATAGTATAGAAAGGGTTGGCTATCAACCATCTTGCCAGCACTGTTTTGAATTTTTTTTGTGAAACCTTCTGCAACCCAGGGGGTAATTTATTGAATAGTTTTATACCTAGGATCCTATGGGACTTGTGGGTTTTTGTCAGTCTATTAAAGGGTACATCCTTCGGATGTTTATCTTTTATATTGTGGTTATGAAGGATAGCCCGTGACTGATGCAGGTTTTGAAGGGATTTGGTATACAGTAACACATTAAAGATGTATAAATCTATTACTGTCATTATACCTTCCGTAATAAATATGGGCTTACAGTGAGCATCATACTTGGAATTTGTTTCAATTCTTATTTTTTTTTTCTTAAGTTTTAGTGCATCATCAAATTTAGCCCCATTACACCAGATGTTAAGGCCAGAGAAACAACTAACGGGGAAAAATCCACAAACTAGGAAGAAATAGAAACAAAAATGAGGGATTGCACGAGGGGCACACCCAAAAGCCATCCCATTTTACCACGTTTTTAAATTTATTTTTATTGTTAAGAATTGTCCTATCCAGTCCCCTCCCTATACCTTTTACCTTTATATAATAATAATTTTTTATTCACTGAAGGCAATTGCATAGTTTCGTCAGGTCAGTACACAAAAAACAAAAATCATGAATACACAAAATAAGAATACTACATTAAAAATTCAGTACATTAGTACAATTTTATAGTTTAAAAACTGGTATAATTGAACAAAGACCTTCACAGAGATGTTTTTCCTTGCAGAGTAGATAAAATTCATCAGTAGAGTACAGGGGTTTTTTGAGTAAACATTTTTTAAGTGTATTCTTAAATTTATCAATGGAACTTATACCCTTAATACTTGTATTTTGAAGGAGTGAATTGTGTAGTTAGGCTCCTTTGTGATAGGGACCATCAGTATTTAAGCTGGTAAATTTTGGTTGAATATGTATATCCAATTTTGATCTGGTATGATGTTGGTGAATGTCACAGTTTAGTTCATATAAGTTCATATTTTTTTTCACTAACAGTATAAGCTCATATATATATATATATATAAAGAAGGTAGGGGCATAATTTGAGACAGAAAAATACGGCCTACAAGATTCCCTGAACGGTAACTTGAAGAGAGCCCTAATGGAGCCTGATTTTGTAATTAAAAAATTTTTTTTACACAATGGCTTGACCCTCCCCTTAATATAAGGCCGTACACTAATGTGGAGTGAAGGTTTGAAAAATAGAGCATCCTCAGAATAATTAAAACTTGTGCCAAGACTCAGGTATCTTGGCTGATAAAGTGTTTTACTCAATTTAAGATGTCAGTGAATTGGGTGGTGTGGGTGGACCATTTTAGGGATGGTTCAATTACAACTCCAAGAAATTTTACGTTATCTACAGATGATAAGTCAATGTGAGTTGTATGTAGTTGTTGTATTGTGACTTATGCTATACAAAGATCCATACCAGACAATCGGGTCTCCTTTTACATTGCCTTAGGCGGAGGTGTATAGGGATACAATATTCTATGTATAGTGTTAAAATTTTTTATATTTGTTTACGACCTTCCCTTAGGCATAAAATCAGACATAGAACTCTTTGCAGACGACTGTATACTCTATGGGAAAAAAATAAAGGATGTCAACGATCAAATAACTCTCCAGAGTGATCTTGACGAAATAATTCACTGGGTAGAGACAAACAAAATGAAAGTGAATGCCCAAAAATCAATTCTCATATCCTTTTTCCAGACAAAAAATCAGCTCTAACTACAATTATAAAATTTCTGGGGTATGATATACAGAGGACTTACGGATTGAAATACTTAGGGATAGTTATGACTAGAGATTTGGGATGGGGTCAGCACATTGGCAAAATATCTGCCAAAGCCTTTAAAAATCTGCATTTCGTAGTGCGAAATTTAAAGAATGCAACCAAAGAAGCTCGGGAACTAGCGTACAAAACACAGTTAGACCAACAGTGGTGGAAGTTGCTGCAAACGTTTGGGACCCACATCGGAAATCGGACAGGTGAAAAATGTGGAAAAATTGCAAAGAAAGGCAGCCCCAGATTCGTTCTCAAAAGGTACAAGCGGTACGATAGGGTAACCTGCATTGGTGAAAAGTTTGGATTGGGAGGCCTTTAAAAATAGCGCAGAAGAATTGCACGATTGGGGTGTCTCTCCTTAAGGCATACATAGGCTTCCAGAGGTGGGAGGAAATTGGTAAACGGTTAGAAAAACCCACGTTCAAAGGAAAAAATGATCATAAATTTAAAATTAAGGCGAGGAAGCAGAAGAGTGACAAAGGAAAATACTCTTTTGTGTGAATCGATCCATTGAGAGGATTTGAAACAGGTTACCTGAAAAAATTCTTCAAACCTTTCCCGTAAAAACTTCTCACTATTTAAGCAAGGGTTGCAAATATGTTAAAAGTTTTAAGAAGAGGTTGGCCAATGTAAATTTTGAATATGCATTTGAGAGTGTGCTTTTTATTCAAATTTTATTTTTGTATTGTGACTGCTATATAACTAATTGTGAAAACATGTATAGCAGTATTGCATTATGACTGTTCATTGGTTTCACTCATTTTCTATACTTGCCACCTGGCTTGCAGCCGACTGCAAGATTACAGGTAAATATATGATGGGTTGGTTCTGAGAATTGGTGGCCAAATTATTTCCCACGAGAGGCGATGTATTTTTTTTTTTTTTGTGTTCCATGTGCAGATTGGTAGCCAATGTATAGAGTTGGCCAAAACTCCACCTTCGATTGAGAAAAATCACACTGTTCCACGATAAAATTTTGATAAAAGATTTGAAATTGACCGAAGATTCAACTTCTGTAACGCATATTGATGTGAGAAAGCTTATAGAGAATAAATCTTGGAGGAGTTGGTGTAAAGATGTGAGAAAGCTTATAGAGAAATTATAGAGCTATTGATGTGAGAAAGCTTAAAATAGGATACATCTTGGAGGATTTTTATTTCACATTTGGTGAATTTGCAAAAGAAATGAGCAAGATTTTAACCACATATTATTTGTAATAAACCTCATCACTTAACTTCATCGATGCTGAAGACCGATGTTTCAGCTTAAAATTATTTGTAATCCAATTGTGCAGAAATCCGACACAGAAAAAATATGA
>WURS02000003.1:2523205-2540250 GCA_011762765.2 Rhinocypha anisoptera
AGAGGATTTGGCGTCAGACTTTGGCAATGGGACCTGATAACCCGGGATTCCAAAGAAAGTTTACACCCAGCCATTGCGGCTGGTCCCTTGATTCAGAAAAATCTAAGCAATTTATCGGAATCATACCTATTTTTGGATGAAAACATGCACGTTCATTGTTTTACTCTGATTACATGGGTAACAAGCAGGATTATATTTGTGTGTTGTGGTTCGTGTAAAGGGCTTTGGTTTTATTTACGTATATTGGCTTCCAAGCATTACAATAATATCACAATTTAGGAAGTGTTTTTTTATTTGGCTGTCGCAGGCGGCAGTGTCGTTTTAACGGAGTCACGTGGTTGCTTTTGAAGAAAGAGATAAGGTTTTCAGGGCAGGTAGGTTGAGCTCTCGTCTATCGTTTTTGGAAGAAGCCGGGAAGGAACGGGCACTCTATTTTTCCGACCTCGAGGCGCCGGTGCAACGCCTATCGCAGTAATCAGCACGCTGTTAAATCAGCCAAGTTGTCCCGATTGATAACTCCGACTGCTTTTCCTGGTCTCGATGAACGACAAAAAAGCCGGTGTGTTAAGTCTCGCGAAAGGCAAAAATAAACTTTTTTCCTGACCGATGCGTCATTCCTCTACGTTTTATAAATTTCTGCCTACGTGACCTATTGTGGAGTAACGTTGACGCTTGTGGAGTAACGAGAGCGCGATGGGAACTTGGAAGAAATGATCCGCCCCATTAGTTTAATGGTAGATCTCATCCAGAATTTTTAAATGTTATAGGGTACAGGCATTTTTCGTGATGAAGAAACGTCAACACATCATTCCTCTAAGAACACTCTTTTGCTATGACTTTCATCGAATCTCTGGATTTTTGAAAGGTTGCTATAATCAAAGTAGTCGTGTAACCATGGTACTGGATGAATTGGGTTGGAATCCACTCCTTGACGATAGGTTGAAATGCAGATTAAATTTACTGCTTGTATTTAGATAACTTCAGGTTAAAGACATATTACAAGAACTTTTGTCCTTGCATGATTAGACGATCACAGGCACAAAGTGGATAGTTAACATAGGTGAATATTCATTGTACCCAATGGTCGCGGGTTCGAGTCCCGCCCGGGATATGGGTGTTGTGTTTGCCCATGTGGGTTTTTTTCTATGACTATAAGTGGTGCGAAATGACCATAACCGTCGAAGCCCCCAATAAACAAAAATACATACTACTGTATGTATTGTATATGTTTTGCTTACATCGTAATTAACTGTATTTTGGCATTGTTCTCGAATGATATGAATAGCTTTCTGTCACTGGATTCTTTGCACGTGGCAATTCATGTGTGGTGATACTGCCTCCCGCGCCACGCTTATTCGGGGTATTTCGTAGGTGTAGATAGATGAATACGTCGAGCGGGGCGCGACCTATATTTACCTATTGTTTACCTGGACTGTAATGTCATTTTTGTTAATCCATCGTGCTATCGGACTTTGACAATGATCCAATGGTGCTTTTGTTGTCATCGTCCGTGGTTTTTGTGTAGAGTTCGGGTTTTTCCTATAAATACCCGTATTCCATTCTCGTGAGGACGTGTTTTTTTCGCGGATGTGGCTTTATTCAATAAATAGAGAAATCAGTATTATTTTATATCCTTTATCTTTGTGTGTGACAACTTTTTCGGCGAGCATACGGAACAGGAAACACGACCGCCCCTAGAGGGACTCAGGTGATAACAACGGTATTAATGGAGAGATAAATTCTAATTGACACTGAAGCAGTAAGTACCCTCGGAGCTACATTCATTTTTTCATTACTTTAATGAACCAAATATCTTAATGAATATCCTTGCGCTAAGAAAATTTAACCCTATCCCTTCTCTAATTACTAATCGGCCTTTGTGGATACGCTTCAGTGGAAGATAGGTCGTTTTTTTGTAGCGGACTTTTATCCTTTAGCAAGTTTGGTTTTCTTCGTCCCCTGTTTGGCTTCAAAGTTACTATCTGGCGCATTGCATGTTGGAATTGTAAGGCGGTTGATATCGACGCTAAAAGCTTTGAAGACTTCCTCGTGTCCACGGGACCTTGAGAAATTAAACATGTGGCACTTGACGAGCCGAAAGTGTCTTGTTTACACGAGTCCCATCCACAGCAGAGCATTCATTTACAGCAAAATACGCTTATGAAGAATGAAAAAAAAACTAACGTCATTTTATTTCAAGCAGGATTTCAATATATGAATAGAAATGAATTCAATATATGTCTAGAAGTAGGAAGGCTAGGCTGAATATCAAGCTAGAAGGGAATAAATTAGAACAGGTAAAAAAGTTCACTTATTTGGGAAGCATCATAAAGGAAAATGGATGTAGTGTCATGGATATTAGACGAAGAATTGCATTAGCAAAAGAGGCCTTTGGGAAAAGAAAAGAGTTTATGAGAGGGACCTTGAGCAAGGATTTGAATAAAAAATTAGTGAAAACCCTAATATAGAGTGGATCCGAAATCTGGTCCATGAGAAAGGATGATGAGCATAGATTGGAGGCTTTTGAAATGTGGGTTTGGTGATGGGTGGAGATGGTGAAGTGGACAGAGAGGAAAACAAAAGAAAAAGTTTTGATAATGGAGAGGCGTTTGCTGCAAGATGTCCAAAAAAGACAGGAAAGGTAGTTGGAAGGCGTACTCAGAGAGGCTATGGGTTGTTGAAGGTTGTAATAGAGGGTAGAATGTTGGGTAAAGCATGGTGTAGGGGTAAGAGAAGAGAATAGGGATATTGGACAGAATGATACGGGAGGTAGGAAGTACGCAGATTTGAAGAGGGATTATAGTTAGATGTTATGTGGCCAATCTAAGCTAATGCTCATCAAAAACCTACCTTAACTGATAGATTACCCTTCATCATCATTCTGATTTCATTCCTGTGTTTTTGGATGATTTAAAGTCAGATGGTGCTAATGCTAATATTTGAGTATCATGATCCTTCCTCTCCCATGTATTTATCTACTACAGCACTCTTTTTTTGTCAAAAATTACCCTTCTCTGCTTCTGATAAATGCTACTTTCCATAGTTACATGTCCCGTGGCAGAGAGAATATCCATCTAAATGGTTAAAACCTAACCTGTTCTATTAGAGATCCCCCCACCATTCCGCTTCTCAAATTTATAATAAACTCCCAAAGTCAGTTAAGTCTATTATATCTCCCACTACTTTTAAAACAAAAGTATAAACTATTAGAAAGTAAGATTATTATAGTCTGGATAAGTTTTTTTATTGCTTGTTTATTTATTGAAATAAAAATTTTTATTGCAAATTCTAAATTGTGCACCCTCGCTATTAGCATTTATGATTCTATGTATTATCTCTTTTATGTTTTTTTTGTATTTTTGAACATACATATGTATGTATGCCTGTATTTTCTTTTTGAAGATACCTATGATATGTATATGATCCTCTGGATTTGAAATAAATATTATCATCATATCAACTATTACGTAGTACCAAAAGATCTTGAAAATGTACATACAATACTTATAATCCATCCTGATGCAAAGGGGCCAGCTGGGCTAGTATGATGATCACAAGGTCTATCCACTTGTACCTAAAATTCTTTTGCATGTAAAAGACTGAGAAGGGGTTCTTAATGAACAAGAGTTTTGGAACTGAATTAATATATTTTAGCTTTTCTTAGTGACGTTTCATTCTACAGTTTAATCCATATTGTGTGGATCTCATCAATGAAATTATAACCAGTCTCTGCTGTCACTATGAGTAACCAACTTTAATGACCTCAAATTCACCTTTTTCAAATGTAAAAAGAGTTGAAAATAACAAAATATTTTATATATAACATAACAAGTTCAAGTTTAAGAATATTTTAGATACTGTATTTTTCTTTTAAAATCACTACTAATGTATTTTGTCTCTGTTTGATACTTGTACAGGCTTCTGAATTGTATGAATTGCTGGCAGACACCCGCAACACATCAGAAAATGCTGTTGCCGCAGCTAATGCATATAAGAATATAGTGGTGGCCATTGCAGATGCTCTGCAAGCTGCGGAAGATGCTGGAAATGCTGCAAACAATGCAAATAATATGGTTAGTTCAGCTCCTTTTCATTTTGTATGTCATAATTTTGTGTGTCCCATCTCATGGTCTCACACTCTATATATGAAAGAGCCTCACAAGCCACAACAGCCAATGGTTGATTCTGTCTTGGCCTTTTTAGTTTTATTCCCACTAAATGTGATATTTTGTTTGAAATATAGCTGGAAATATGTACACATCTTGATTTTCAGATTGATCCATTGTCATTATAGTGATATTTTACTGCTAAATAAACATTATTTATTATAGTCGTGAAAAATATATTAGCTTTCTATAACTCATTTTTGTCCATCAGTATCATGCCTTTAGAGGGTTTTATTTTCAATTCAAAAAGGGCTCTGAGAGAATACTGTAATTCAAGATTAATGGACTCTTGACAGTGACAATTTTCCTATATAATAGTTGAATATGTATGGTAAAAAGTGATCTAGTAGAAGTGATTTTGGGTCAGAAACAAGTTGAATGAATGTGGCTGCTGCAACAGCATTTTATTGGCATGCCCACACTTTTGAAATCTATTTTCTTTGAATTTTTGCCTTAAGACTTGAATGCTTACTGATGATCCTTGTTCCAGACCATTCACTGTGCCCATCTTCATCTTTTTTAATTACTCCTTATGTAAAGACCACAAATTAACCCTTTTAGTGCCAGCGGGCCGATCTATCGGCCTTAGGGGTATGTGCGAAAAGTGCCATGGGCTGATCTATCGGCCTTGCTTTGATTTATTAAATTGTTTAGCAGGTTAAAAATATAAATAAAATATTTTACTTATTCTAAAAGTGTTTGGAGTGTAAACAAAAATATTTGAGGATAACAAATTTATATTAATATATTATATTACATTATGTATGTTATTGTCATGGTATGTCATGTCATTTCATATTATATTATATTCATATCATATTATATTATATTATTTAAATGAGTAAATCAACAAATTCCATGAAAAAACCCTGGCATAAGTAAACTATTTTGCTTACCCTGTATGTGTTTGGAGTGTAAATAAAAAAATGATGTTCACAAATTGATATTAATATATATTTAAATTTATAAATCAACAAATTCCACAAAAAAGACCAGGGATTTTTTGCATATTCTTACCAGGTGATAGGGGCTGGCATTAAAAGTGTTAATTAATATAGGATTTTCCTTGTATTACTTGAACATATTTTTTCAGTCTGAGGGCTTGGGAGAACGCACTGGTGAGTCAGACCTTCGCTCCTCCAAGTTGTTACAAGATGCAAGGGGATCCCTTGATGCAGCACAATCTCACCTGACTCCTAACTTGGAAGTCGCCAAGCAAAATATCTTGGAGGTCAAGGATCTGAATGACTACACCAAGGATGTGGACAATGCGGTGAAGAAGTAAGTAAGATAGGCTAAAGAGGCCAAAAAGAGAGGAGGGATGCCCATGGATATTGCTTTTAAAGTTTGTATTTTTGCCACATTCTCTCTCCTTTTCATTTTGTGTGTCATAATTTTGTTTGTCCCATCTCATGGTCTCACACTCTATATAATGCAAGAGCCTCACAAGCCACAACAGCCAATGGTTGATTCTGTCTTGGCCTTTTAGTTTCATTCCCACTAAATATGATATTTTGTTTGAATTATAGCTGGAAATATGTACACATCTTGATTTTCAGATTGATATCATATCATTTGTATTTTTTCCACGTTCTTCAGAGGGAGAGCGATGTACTCATGTTTGGTAGTGGGTGACGTTGATTGGGGGGGGAGAATTGGGAACTGGAGTAAGGGATGGCTTTTGAAGTCAGTGGCCGTCATCTTGTGATTTCTCACCCCCACTTGTTGCTTGCTGGCTTTTTGTTATGGATGCAGAAAAACAGGTCACATATTTGTTTGTGTTTAGGAATATGGTATTTCAATAATGCAGGAATTGTGTGAATGCGGGTGGTTGTCTCTTCAGGTGGAAGGGCTGGTAGTGCATTGTATATGAAGAGCAAAAAATACTGGAGAGGTGGTAGATGATGATGCGGTAAGCTCAAATCTTGATATATTTGGGGAGTTAGCATTTACATTTGACCCTATTGTAGATTGAGGTGACTGGTGGAGGGTAGGGAGGTGATGTAAATCGTAAATCTTATAGATATCAATATCAACCAATTTCACAATGTCACTCAACCCCTTAGAGTTGAAGGACATTGAGAAAGTTTTTACAACGAGATAGCATTTTTTTTTTAGGATCAGGTGGATTTTTGGTAGAACCAGGGAAAAAGTTGGTTATTAGTTTAAGATTATCAGGTTTATCAGATTATCAGCTATGTTTTGGTCCTCAAGGCTCTTAATACCAAAATAATTATTCCTCATGAGACTTTGGACACAATTACCACATGTTCACAACTCCCAGTTTAGACTGATGGTCTGCTCCCAGTATTCCCCACCCAGAGATGTAATTGGGAACCTGTTTCATCTTTGGAATATTTTACTGAGAGGAATAACATCACATTCTCCCACTCAGGTGAGGCAGTTCATATCACACCATCTTGGTGCTTTCTAGTGAAACTGATGTCTATTATTAGGAGCATTGGGAAAGAGCTGATTGTGGCATATAGCTGATTTCAGAAAAATGAGAAAATTATTTCCAAAAGCCCAAATATTTCCTCCAACTCTGGAATTTGAACAGAGCTGTAGAGAATCAGTTAGTTATGATGTGAAGAGGTTGTTGGGTGACATGATGGCTTGAAGAGCTGCTGCAAACCTATCCTTTGATAGAGAACCTAGGATGATGATGAGTGATGTTTCAATAACCAAACACTTTCTGCCTCTGGTATGACTGCTTCTGTCTCCTTTGCAGTGCTCTTCAAAACATTCCAAGTGAGCCTTTTGAGTCAGTGGCAGTGAACGCAACTGACATGGCCGAAGAAGCTGGGGAGATGGCTAAGGATGCACTCATGAAAATTGCAACTATTGCTCAGAGTGTACCAGAAGACTTAAAGGAGGCCAAGCAGATTCCTAAGTCTGTAGACAATGCACGAAAAGACATTTCCCATGTTCAGAACCAAGGTGAGTTTTTTTTGCCAATGGTAAACCTTAGTACTCATGCTTTTATCCAGTTCATCCTACTCCAATTACCTAACCAATCTTTTTCCAAGCAAACCAAATTATATCATAATATTTGATACAACACATAGGATATATTTCTGTGAAAATGGGGAGTTAAAGTATTCACAGGTCAGACTATGGACAAGTATATATGATACCTTTTAAATGGCATGCCATGAAAAATTCTCGACCTTGGGTTGCCTTAAATAGATTAAGGTATGTACAATATATTTTAACTAAATCTTCACCTCATTCCTGTCTAACTTTATTTCTTTCAGCTGAAAGAGTGAGCACCCTTCTTCCTGATATCACAAAACTAATGAACCAAGTAGGGGAAAGGCAGTCCAATATGGCGGCTGCACATGAAGATTTAAGAGAGCAGATAAAAATTTTGGAGAAGAAATTGGCACTTGCAAGGGACACAGTGAATAGGTAAGAGGATATGATACATAATTACCTGGCAAAATAGGCTGCATATGCTGGAGAATATGCTGATGAGACCCATTCACAACCAGACTCCCTTTGCCTGGGCTGTTGCTGACTGAAGCACAAAAATGTCTGAAATAAATTCAGTGACTATGTTAAAAACAAAACTAAAAACTTTTGGTGTAATAACCTGATTCTCTTGATTAGTAGCATTATTGTTATTTACTCTATAAAATGTTAATAATAAGTGGAAATTTAAAAAAAATTCTTCTTCTTGATTTCATATCTGGAATGTGCCTTCCTTTTATGCATGCCATCCTGCAATGATTTAATATCTACTCTGAATGCTCAAAAGCCAATTATTCAGGGAAAAACTTTTAATGACACTCCCTCTACAAAAAGCTCTTTAATTTGCTTATTAACTTTAAAGTCTGCAGTAGAAGAAAAAATATGATTTAAATCTTGTTTGGCATTTACTGCTTGCCCAATCACCTTCTTCGATATCCATTATTTTTTCTCCTGCTCTTAAATTTCTACAACTTATCAAAAACATTCAACTTGTATCTTGGTATATTTGAGGATATTATGAACATGTCTGAAGTTTAATAAGCTTAGCCTACACACTACCAAAAAATTAATTTCTACTTCATGCAGTCTATTTTTTAAGTTTTAACCTGCGCTTAGCTAATAGAAGTACAAAATGTTTCATATGTGATCAATTTTTATATTCCTATTTGCACACTATCCATATTTTCATCATTGAAGCTACAGAAAATGGTTTTATTATTTTTCGTTTAACAAAAAGTAAAGTAAAATTAGATTGAAATAAATTAGAGAGAGAGAGAGAGACCCATAAGCTATGAAATAAAGTTGTCACTAAAATGTATTGTAAATTGGCATGTAAAATTTATTACAATATTAAAATTGTAATCATACTTCAAATTGTTTTTTACAAAAGTATAAGTACGCAAACTATTTCTGAGAACAAAAGTATAGAAAGAGGAATCATGTGACAGTGGTTTGGAGGTCAAGATTCAGATAAGTTATTGAGGATACAGGGATCAGCAAGAACTGCAGAGGAAGATTGGTGATTATTTGCATGAAACAGGTAATGACAGATGGGAAAGGAAATAAAAATGTGAAGAGGAAAAAAGTAATCAAATTAATATAGAGATATATGAAATATCACATGCTTCAGTTTTTCTATCACATATTCAAAATCATATATTATGCACCTCTTCATTCATTTCTGATATCACACTTTTTTGCATACTTTTCATGGAATATTTTCAAGGCATAATGGAAATGGGCTATCACGTATAAACTCAGCAGCCCATTTTTAGTTGTTGACATGTTGGGGAAGGGGAAGATTTCCTATAAACTTTGAATATATTTCTGTTGATTTCAATCCTCCCTTTACAAAGAATTTATGTTATCGTATAATACTCAATTTTGTCCATTTTAAGAAAAACCATTGGTACTCTCAATTCAAAAAGAGCTATAAAAAAATCATGTAATACCACATGAACATTATTTAAATTTTCTTAACCTTTCACTCTGTTTAGAGAAAGACCAAGTTTTAGACCCATACAATGCATCAACTATGTGTTGTCCATGTGTCAACTATCAACAGTTCCCTTCTCTTTTTAATTGCTTCATATGCTGATTTGATTCATATTCTTCTTGTGGTCTCTTTTTGTTTAGTTACAAGATAATTAGTACTAGACATTCACTTTACTCACACTATATTCCTGTGTACATTGCTTGTACATTACAAAGATGAGGTGCATCTTAAGGAAAGAGAAAGTGTAATACCCAAAAGGAAGGACATGATTTTGGAAAAATCTTGTAGCTATCCCGAGGTGCCTCTTTATGTATCCATTCTACCATCCCAGTGAGGAGGTTTCATGTTTCTGGTGAACAATCTCTACCCTTTTACCCAAAAGTATGCTTTCATTGCAGCCAAATAAGGTGTGACAGGAGATAAAATTCTGTAATATTATTATTTTGGTCAATATGACCACAATTATTTGTGTTCATCAAAAAATATGGTCATTTATTTATTTGGCTTTGCACTAATCTCTTGGCTTTAATAGCTTTATTAACTGGCACAATTTTCATTACAATTTTTTTCTTTATGATGCAATATGAAGATCATCTCATTATCATGAATTTAGAATTTCTTTTTCCATGTTTTCTGTCATCTTTGAGTAAATTCAAGTATCCAGTGAACTGGTGCCTGAAATTAATGGTGGATAAATTATGCCCAAAAGGAATTTCCACATTCATATTGGACATATTTTGGCTATATCCAAGTTCCATAAAATATTACAATTGAAGAACCTAATTATCCCTTCCAAAATATAATGATGTAATATTTGCCCAAACAAGTACTCTTATTTTAAAGTCTTATATTTTTTTAAACTTTGATCTAAAAATATAAAGTACTTTTTACAACTCTTTATCATCTTCTCTTTTTATGTATAAGTCAATAATTACATCAATTTAATCAATTTATTTTGTGCTTTTCATCAGAATAAAAGTAGGAATAAAAATGTATGGCAACACAACCCTTGAATTGAAGAACCCAGATGGATTGGCACAACTTGGCACATCTGCTCGTGTTTCAACTTATTTTAAAACAGACAAGCAGAATGGCTTCCTGCTTTACCTTGGGAATGAAATTGATACCAAGAAAAGACTGAGGAGAGTTGTATCGGTAATGAATTTTTTAATGATCTTCACCTTTTAGTTTTATGTCAAATGAATTTATTCTTTGCTATTTTAATTATCCACATGGTGCAGCTTAATTGAATTCTACTAACTACTTACACCAATTCTCTGGGGCTAAATTAATTGTTAAATATTTCAATTTAACTCTTCTTAGTGCAGCAAGCTAATATTTTGGGTCATGAGTATCCAATCGTGTTGAACAAAATGAAACTATTTTATGCTTAGTTTAAAAAATTATACTTTGTTGATAGTATACACACTGAGTACTCCCAGTGATAAAATGCTATCTTTATTTTTCCAGGATGACTTCATGGCCCTGGAAATAGAAAATGGGTATCCAATACTAAAAATAGATTTAGGTTCTGGACCACAGAGCATTGCAGGTGACAAGTATGTTGCAGATGATGTTTGGTATCAAGCCATCATAGAAAGGTACTGTAATCTATTTATGTGCAATGTTGAGTAATTTTCATTTATAAAATTGTTATAAATCTTAAATGAATAAGGTCAAGCATTTACTATCCCACATACCTTATTTACTATGATACACAAGAATTTATTTAATTATCATCCCATTTTACTCTATGCATGGTCACCTTGAATGATCCTGTGAATGACAGTATTCCGACATATTTATTTATTTAATTAATGTCTTTCCAACAATTGTAATTACAGGGTGGACCAATACACCAATACAATACACAAAAATGTAAAAAATATAGCATACAAAAGTTTCAGTACATACAATTTATGATGAGGTCATAAGATGAAAACTGGAACTTTTTTCCCTTAAGTCATCACATGGTTCTTAAATGATACCCTCATATTGATTGATTGATAGATTTGCCAATAATTTTGTTAAATATGAAGATTTTTCTTCAAAGTTGAAACATCTAATTGCCATTGATTAAAAATAAACATCTCCATTACATTATCTCATGTGATTCACTGAATCATTCATTGTGATCACGCATCATGTAAAACAGCCTATAGCAATCCTGGTAGTAAATAAACCAAATTCTTCCCTGGGAAGAAGTACTAATGGATCCAGGAGAGACATAAAGTTTATGTTATATCTCATGATTTACTTCAAATTTCTGTTAACATTAAGGTATCTTATAGTTCACTATCAATAAAAAGGCTGTTCATTAAAGACATCATAAATTTCTAATGACATAATTTGTAATGCAGAAACATAGTTTTAAGCCATATTTTAAACTTAAGTTGTAATATGAAATGATTTACAAGCTTCATTGGTTAAACTCCATTATTGCATCCGAAGTAATGATCACAAGTTGAAGTATATTCCATATCGTCTTTCCTATAGCACGTCTAATAGAATTTTTCAAATAATTAAGGAGGGGAGACAAATTTCAAAAGATGATGGACAAAAGAGTGCAAGTCACTGCTCTAACAGAAGTAAACATTAACACTACTATAGCCATTGTGAGAGAAGATCATCAAGTATACTAGTAGTTAAGAGCACTTTCAGTGATATTAAAAAAATTGTACTTTGCGCCACCCACATAGTGAAAGCAGAAAAAATGGACATGGGACATGTTTGTGTACTTTTGGCTATTGGACTCTTAGATATCTAAACAACATGGCATTCATGTCCAGGTTTGTTCTCAGTTGATTGATGTCATAGGAACATGAGTTTCTTTTAAAGTCTATCACTGCACATGATGATTGACTAAACCATTTCGATCCTGAGAGGAAACAGCAAAGGTTTGTACGGAAATCTCTAACAACACTAAAACCAAAAAAAGTCGAAATGGTGGCTTCTGCTGTAAAAGTTATGGTCATACCATTTTTCATTATCCAGGGAATGGGGCATACTATAGGGATGTTCTGCATATTCTTCAAGGTAATATCAGTCATAATAGTCCACATTTCAAAGCAAGAGATTGGATGCTGCACCATGACATGGTAAATGTCATTGCTGAATATGTCACAAAAATCAAAGTGAGAAATGTATGTCACTCATCCTTCTACTTGCTCCTTGTTAGATGTTGCACAGTAAAATATGCAAATGAAAAATTATGATTACTTTTCATTTAACAGCCCTCGTGCATACATACTTTGCAAATTCAGTAATGAATCCAATTTCCTCTGAGCCATCCCCCACTGACCAAGATCATAAATATTACCGGTTATGCTTTGACCTAAATTTATTGACTTTTTAATGCTTACTTCCTCTAATTAATTTATTTGTATAGAGCAACATTCATCAAACAGTTGGATTTTAATGCTTGTTTCTTTTTTATCATGAATGTACATTTTTAGAGTGGGAAAAAGTGTGAAATTGATCATCCGAGAGGAGTCCAAGGAGGGTAATGAGATACTGCATGAGAAGGCTGTCGTATTGGATGGAACATCTTCCATTCTCAATTTGGATCAAAAACTGTCCAAGCTGTTTGTAGGCAGCTACCCAACAATGTTCAAAATGCAGCCAGATGTGAAGTATTCTGCATTTGAAGGAGAGCTGGAAGAGTTAGTTGTTGGAGATTCTCCAGTCTCCTTCTGGAATTTCAATGATGCAGATAATATTGTGGATGGTGCAAAGGAAAGGTACACGCCCTTGTGGAGGCTTGCAGGGTATTATGTAGATGTAGATGTAGATGAAGAGCGTCCCCCTGCTGGTAGGCAGGGCAAGCAACTTCCTCGACTTAGTTCTCAGAGGTACCGCTAGATGTCAGATGCATTTTCCTTGGACAAATTGAATCCGATATCAATGAACTGTTTTTCTAAAAAAGGCAATGTCGTACGAGAAATGCGACGGATATGTCCCCCGCATTGATGATTTTTTAACATTTTCTTGTTGTTCCCCTACGTTCTTTTATGCTAAGGGATCGCTAAATTGATTGACCGAGATGAAAACACGAAAATAAAAACCGCGAAGAAGCCACACACGGAATTGTAACACACTGCATCTCACACCAACGGAACAATGCAGTAAGGTGTACATTAATTGCTACAGTAGAATGTATATTAGAGAAATTAATGCATGAATTGTCAGGGTGTAATTGTCACATAAATTTCTTCCGTCGGTGCGTATGATATCTTCAATATATATGCAGGTTTAACAATAGGAACAAAAAAGATTCTCATTCTTTACGAAGTCTCAAAGTAATGGGACGAACAAAAAGATAAAATATATTCAGCCTTTCACGGCTGAAGAAATACCAGTGATATAAACAACGCCAAAACAATACATTTTTAATGCTAAGCGAATTTGTCACGGATGATCACAAGCTGAGTGTTAAGAACATTAACACCAACTTAAGTAATTTCGTGGCGGTGTCATGCTTTGAATTTCCAACCAAAATTGATAGCTCGTCACTCATTTAAAGGACGGTGATGGACATGAAGAATGAGAATTATAAATCCCTATACTTTTTTGATACTAAGTTTGTCAGGTGCACGTTTCGTCCTCTTGGCCTACCGACCTTGAGAGCGGGACGCTAATGCTTGGTTTTCGACCAATCGTTGACTGTCTTTGTGATTTTAAACCAATGGAAGTAGGGCTTATGCGCCGGCTGGGCCGCAGCGGTGAGGTAAAATAACAGAGTTTGGTAGCAGCCATATTGAAAGCAGTCCTACCTCCTACGGTGCAGCTATACAAGTAAATCAGAAAAACTGTGAATGTCAGCGAGTGTTGAGTGAAGTTCGTGTCTTGAATTTGACAGTTGCTTCTTGTGTGTCCTCGGGGAGTGTTTGTGGTATTCTTAAAATCTTAAATCCGAAATACTCCTTATGTTTTGGAGTGGTTGACTTCCAGGACCTTGAAACTGCAATGGATTGCAAGATAGAAGCGTATGTGTAAGGGATCGGAATCAGAATGCCGGCAACATTTAGAGGTAAGTTTCGCTATTATCTAAGTCCCGATCACCCTAAGTGCTTCATGTTTGGTGTTAACTCATCTGGATAATGTAATGTTGTGAACTTCAACAGTGTCATCGAATAAATTGTGGATATAAACACGTTATGAAGTCGTCCTGAGGAATGTCAAAACTCTTCTCGCCGAAATGTTTTTGGTATGTCGGCGACGGCGCCCGCTCATCGTTGGCTTTGTCTTCCGTTGTTTATGTCATTTATGATAGTTTATTGTCCTCCGTAATGTAATCTTGTGCGTTTGAAAACACGACAACGCAGAACTCATCGCTACTGAATTGCTTTGGGTCGTGTTCCCAAATGTCCTCTTACATCCCCCGGTCATTGTTATTTGTGTACAAACCGGTGAACTTCAAGCGGTTCCAGTGTGTTTTGTTTCATTCCTAGTTTTAAAATACGCTCTCCCAACATCTCTGGTGATCTCTTCATAACCTTTGGGTGGATCTCGACTTAACCACTTGTGTCGCACGTTATTTTTGGACATACTGTGGTGTGGTGATGTGCTTGCTCTTCGGCGTTTTTGTTCTGCAAGTCGGGGTTCAACCCCAAATAATCCCTTCTTCGTGTGTATGAGTGTCACACCACGCAGTTTAAAGTCACCGGCATCCAGTGAACCACGTTGCCGGCGTTGTTATTTGCATTGGTACGCCCGTTTTGAAATAACATTGGGTTTCGATATTGTTGTGATTGTATACGTTAGAGGGGGCGGCGTTGCAAGTCCGCTTAGTTGGCTCTTGGAATGCACCTGAATATTTCATCGGTCAGACCTTGGTGTGCTGTACCGGCGACGATGGAGGTGTAATGTAGTTGTTCTTGCAATCCTATAGAGGCTAAATTAAATAGCCAATTGTTTATCGACAGGATTGAATCTGGTTTCCTTTTCGTTAAGGCAGTCTTAAACCAATTTATCAGAGACATTCTGGGGGATCATCTGCATTTTTACGTTTTTGAATGATTTTCTTTTATATGCTTCTATCGACGGTTGTTAAAAAGGATAATTTAAGTGATTTAATTTATTATCACACAGCGTATTAATCCCTTTTGTGTGAATAACGCTCTGGGTACTATTATTATTTATATAAACAATCATTGGTGACATAAGTATTCATTTCTATAGAGAATAAATGTTTCTTTTGTCATCAGACTTTTGCAATTGAAATTTGAAATTCTAATATGCAAAATGGTGTTGATTTTAATATTACACACATCTTTCGTTTCACGTGTCCTTGTATGTGAAGGAATGTCACATTTCGTGGTAATCAACATGGCTGCTTACGGATTGAATTGTTTCTCCATTCATTAAAACGACACACTTGATATTTACACTGGTCACTTGCATTTTACTTACTTTTTGGGTTTCCTTGGGTTTCGCGATGCCAGGAAACAGGTCACATGGGAAACTATTTACATGCAGACATCGATAATTTTAGACCGAGGATGTGAGAGGCGTCTTGAAAAATTCACCGGTGGCACATGACTTACATTGTTTACATTAACAACAAAGGCGTGCGAGGTACCCAAGTCGCCCTGCGGCAAGCGTCATAGGTGGAAGGCGAATGTAATTTATCTCGTGTGGGCGCTGTTTGTTCTTTAATTACTAAGCACGCGGGCATGGACGGTGTGAGTTGCTGTGCAGTAACGGGATAAAATACCCGGTAACGATACATGTTTTGCTTAACGGTTTGAATTGAGGAGAGACCGGAGATTGTGTTTTCAGAAACCAGCATCGCCGATACCAGGCGACGAATTCATAAGGAAAATTCCCACGTGCCAAATTCCCGGTCGATAGGAAATGTTTGCCCCGTGCATTCCGTGACTTTGACCACTGGTGGTGTTGTTCTTCATGTTTTTGTAAATTTTTACGACACGTCTTCGTAGTTTCACCGTCATAAATCCCCCCCGGTCTTCCATCGAACAACGTGGATGTTGGTTCTTTTCCACCAGGATTCCAAAATGCGTTCTTCGCTCGCCATAACGTCGCAGTGTTGTTTCGCGTTCTCTCTGGAAGCGGCAGTTGTCGGCGAGGCCACGTGACTTGGTACGTCGCGGTGATTGAACCCACGGCCTTCCAAACGGTGCGCTACCAACGCCACTGCGACCATTCACGTACTTCCTCACGCGAGGGGGGGAAGCGATGCTTGCCGTGCGAGGAGATGAGAAAATTATTGCAGGAATAGTAATTAGGATGGCAGTGCATCCATTACATGCAAACCTCTTCCGATGATCGGCCGTCGTGTTTGATTTTGATCGCTTCGCGTACGTAAGTTTTTCCAAGCCCGGCTCCTCGAAACTGACCAGGTTCGTCGGTTAAAGACGGGGCGCGCGTGCGTCTTTGCTAGCAAGTGCATTGAACTCCGGCGTCGGGAGTGCTTGTAAATATTTGACCTGCGAAGTGGTTTCAAGTGATATAGCGTCGGCATATCCGTCGTGCAGAAATGATTTCCGCCTCTCCCCCACGCCGAACTACCTTGGGGTGTTTCTAGTTAAGGAGATTGATTGATTGCTCGTGAATTTTTAGTACTTCGGTGTATTATTTTGTGAAATGTTTCAGTCGTTTTTTTCCACCATTATTCCGTAGCTCTGGTGGTGAACTTGCTTAGGTGTGACTTCCTGTCTTGCGCAGGGGGGGAGTCTTTCTTAAACGGTGATTCTTGTGAACCTTGGCCGTCTCAGCCACGTGTGTATGAAAGGGGGAGGGATTCGAGCCTCTCTCTCTCCCTCCTGAGGTCATCAAACCGACCGAGTGAACGAACCGCCGTACTTGTGCTAGGACACATCAGTGCCTCTCTCTCCCTCTCTCTTTTTCCTCCTTTCTTCTTCCCCTCTCTCTCTCTCTCTCTCTCTCTC
>WURS02000003.1:2599087-2611993 GCA_011762765.2 Rhinocypha anisoptera
CAGATTTGAAGAGGGATTATAGGTAGGGTAATTGCTCATCAAAAACCTACCTTAATCGGTAGATTACCCTTCATCATATGGAGATTACGTACATAAGAAAATTACATCTCCAATCAAAATATAGGGGGCCAAGTAAAGAAATTATTAATGAGTTAGCTTAATTGGAGTCCCTTATCCCACCCACCTATATTTCATTCTATTTCCACTAACGCCTCAAAATATGTTATACAGTGGTATCTTGGTTAATAATGGTAATCTTTTCCTGGATTATCATCATTAACCAAGACCGTCATTATCCAATATGCCATTTCCACAAGTATAATACTGGTAATCGAATAATTCTCTCTGGCTCCTCCCCACCACCGTAGTGCATGTCAAATATGCAGATAAAATTCATTCAAATGAAAAAAAAGTTAAATGGAGTTTCTTCATTTATATTTTATACAAAATTGATTATCATTAATGAAATGAATAGTTTTATAATCTCAATCGTTACTGTTGTAAACCAAAACCTGTATTGTTTCCTAAGACATTTTTTGCTTAGAGCAACTTGTCATTAACCAAGTATTTCATTAATTTAGGCCATCATTAGCAAAGGTACTACTGTATTATTTTACAATTATTTTTAACCCTTTCTGTGTTATATGTATGATTGAAAATAATTATCCTTTTAAATATTAATTTTCTTCAGAAAAATAGTTATCCCTGTATCAGTTAGTGTCCCAGTTACACAAGCAAAAAATATTTTCAAAGGACAGACAACTTATTTTACTCCCTATAACTTAAATGTATTTATGAATAATCCTTGACATTCCAGTAAATGTTTTTAAAGAGTACTGGCCACAGGGGATCTATGTACCCTCTTATGTAAAATAATGAATGAACAGAATAAACTTACTGGTTGGGTTATTCTGGTGGGAATCATACTAGTTGGCTAAATTCAAGGTCAAGGGTTCGAGTCCATCCTATGGTATGGGTATTGCTTTCATCCAATAGGGATTTTTTTTTAGTTTGAAGTGGTGCTAAAAACTATAGCCATCAATGCACCCTGTAAACAAAAATACAATTACTAATACCATAGAATAAAATCTTTTCCAATTGGTTAGCCAAAATCATTGAATATTTCAACAGAAAAACACAGACACATGTAATCAGTGGCACTGGAATAATTTAAGCTTTTGAATATAACAAAATGAAAATGCAATTACATATGAAAAAGGATCAATCACCTGCTTCAATGTGGCATCTGCATTAGACTATTTTTTCTAAGGACTTCTTAAAATCTAAATTTCACTCCTCATATACAATATGCTCACTGGGCATCTGACTTGGTATGTTGGAATCCTGTATTAATAAATACATATTCATTTATGCAGAAAGAATTTCAATTAATGCATTCAAAATTTGGCAGCAAAAGTGAAGTAAATAAAGGAATACGAGATCGTACATGCAAAAAACAAAGTACCATCAAAATTCACATTCAAAATATAGACACCAAAGCAACAAGGGATACAATAATACTTGGGTCATAACACCAATACCTCGCCATATGAAGATGTGGTGAGGTACCAAATACCAAAAATCCTCATGGTCATGTGCCAATGAATGACCAATAATAACTAACTGGAAAAACAATGTTAATATAACAAAATAATAACAAATCTTCCAATGAATATGAACAAAAAATGGTGCCAATGAATGGCCATAAAAATAACATGATCCATGTCATTTCTTCTCAGGTTTCCTGATTTATTTTCTCTCAAAAACTTTGTTTTTCCACATCTTTTTCTCTTTCATTTTCTTATATGGTCTCCCTAATTAGGGGTGCAATTAGGAAATGGTGTTAGTACCACCAGGAAATTTAGTATGTATCAAAAGAATACATAGTAAATCTATTCTTCAATGCACTTATAAGAAAGGAATAGCTTTCTAATCTTTAATTCAGGAGTTATACTTTACTTCTTGTATTCTAATATTGTTAACCTACCAATGAGGTTTCTAAGCTTTTATGGTTAAGACTCTCACCTCAATGACAATACACTGCCCTGCTCTACCATCCACCCAACAACTCTAGTGAGGTAATTGGATATTGGCAGTAGGTTTATTCTGGGACTCACTAAATTTCCAGGGCCTGTTAAGTGGGTGGGTAAGTTACATGGGTGGTTGATGTGAGGTTGACATTTGAGATGAAAATGATATTGAAGACATTTCTGTCCTTTGAACTCCAAGGGCTCTAAATATATAGAAGATACATCACAACCACAATACTAATAACTAGTAACTGCACTGAAGTAAATATACCATTTCATTTTTCATCCTTGTGAATTTGACAGAACAAGATAAAAGTGTTGGACATGGAGAAGATCTTTTCTATTTATTTGAACCGAAAACAGTGGAGGGAGTAGAAGAACCTGGACTGAATCTTACGAAACCAGATGATTTAAATGTGATGGACATTCTAACAAACATGGTGGTGAAATTTGTCAAGACTGGGTAAGAAAAAATTATTTTATCTTAGGTCTTATTTCATATTAAGTGTCCACTTTGGGAACAACTAAATTAGATATTACAATGGAATAAAATCTTTTCCACTTCTATTTGAGCTAATAATTATCTCTTGACATAATTCATACAGCGTGATCATTTGTTGGTCATCAAAGGTGAACCATTAAGAGAAGAATAGTGGGTGATGCCATATCTTTCTTTCTAACAGGAACCCCTCTATAGAGATCAACGGGCAGGAGTTTGGATGGCTACCATTCACAGACGACCAAAGCAACTTCTTGTCCATATCGAGCAAGCCCAAATTGGGATCCCAGTTCAAGTTCTGTGAGATGGGACTGTGGAGTGGACTCTCCAGCAGACTTCTCAGCCCAGAATGCACTGCAGCTTTCATCCCACCCTCTCTCCTTCCACCTCTTTCCCCACCACTTCAGGGTCTCCTTGGAAGGGGACCCCAGCCACAGCCAACTCAAGGGAATCAGCAGAAACCACCACTCGGAGTTGGCATCCCTGGCCTCCTTGGTTAACAATCATTAATTACATGCTTATTTTAGGTGTCTCATAGCCAAATCTAGTCACTCGGGTGAACTGCCAGGGTTAGATTTAGATTCAGCGGGATTCTATGATATTGGCACATAACACAACAATAAAAACAGTAAAGGAATAGCATCACAGAATGTGTACATGACTTATAAAAAAAGTGACAACCACATTGATGGTTAAAGCTAAGTAATTCCTAATGGTGCAAATGTGTACCTACTGCATTTTAGGTACAAATATATAAGGGATGCAGATGCTGTAAAGAACATTTAAAAGTTGTTCCACGTCAACCAATGGAAATGTTCAATGAAATTAATTTACTTTTTGCAAAAATCAAACTCAAGGAAAATGAATGGGTGCGCTTCATAATATGACAAGGCAATTTCCCACAGTAATTGATTTCCCAAGCTTTGAAGAGCATACATTAGAAAAAGGGAAGTAGCCAGGTTTGTATGTTATAGTTATGGCATACAGATATCTTTGCTACTGAGTACTGTGAAAAAAGATGTTATTGATAAGGATATAACAGTACTAAACACACAGTTGAATATGCCTAGTGAATACATATCATTTGAATGTATTTCTGTGACTGCAAATGTTAGCAATTACAATTGTGATCATCAAATCTGTATTACATCTACACACAATTACATCACATCTAAATATCTCTATGTTGAGTACTATGTATATTTCACAGCATATGATTTTAAATTACTATGTTTGTCATTTCATCATCTATTTCCATATGGAATTCTGTACCCAGTAACTGAGCAAGCTCAAGTACTGAATTCATTGAAGTTTCAACATGAATTACATGTACCAAGAGACTTTCAGAATCAATTTCATTAAACTGAAACTTACCAGGCTGACAAGGAAAAGTGCATTGGAATGGTGTTTATGAAAAAAGAGGATAACCTGGAATTATGGTTCATTAAGGTGCCCACCAACAAGGATGATAAAATCTACAAAGATCGAAGTTTCAGGCGTGATATGGTGGAATTTTAACATGTTGAGTAAATTTGTGCAATTTTGCACAAAAATATAGGTTTATTTGCACTTATTATTTATTTGCACATATAGGAAAATTGCACTAATTTACTCAACATGATAAAATCTGCCACTCAAAGCACAAGAGAGTTCAAAATACAATGTGAGAATCCTTCTCCAATAATGCATAATATAAATCCTAACATTGACTTTGATGTCAATAACTATCAAAAATAGGATTGTTCGAGTTCACTGCAAGGAGAATATTCTCTGCTTTAAAATAAGGAAACAGGCAAGGAAAACTGTAGATTGGAATATCCTCTGAATCCGTGGAAAATACTCACTGTACCAGTTCTAACAAGTAGGGGTGGCAGAATATATAAGTTTATAGATGTTAAACCAATCAAAGGGTACACTTTTTAGGACCTCTAAAAACTATTTACTGTGATGGCCTATCTGATACATTCAACATGATGAGTACATCTTTACCTTCCTATGCACCTTTGATATTTTATTCCCCTATCATCTATGGCTACTTCAATTCCTTTGCTTGTTCGTTAAATTCCATGCAAAATAAATAGCATCCCTCTCATACTCCTCTGCCAAACTTGCCACCCAGATTCTAAACTTGTTAATCTTGAACCATTAATAGGCTTCAGATCTGATTATGGTAACTTCTAATAATCATTGGACAAATTAAATTTATTCTATTCAACGCTCACCATTTTTGGCCACTCTATTGTTGAGTTCCCACTTAAACTCTAGAGAAGCACGCAAAAGCATCCCTGTTGTGTTCCAAATGTCTCTTTACATTATTTATCCATTTAGCTTCGTGTATTCCCCTTTTTTCATACATTTCAAGTAAACTATCTTAATATTTATTTGCCTCTCATCTTCTTGTTAAGAAATTAAGGTAGGGCAATGTGTCTACTCCAAGAATTACGAGCATAAATAAACCTGTTTAGGTTCAGTGAATTTCTTTCATAAAATTAATATATCCTTATTAATTTACTGAAACCACAATACTACCAAGAAACTTGCCAATTCTGGTTTCCAATACATTAAGATGGCAAATTAAATTTATAAATCCAACTTAAATACTTAAAATGGGGCAATATACATTTTTGAAATAATAATTTACCAACTCATAAAACAGTGCAAAAATATGAAAATGATGCATAAATACACACAAAAGCTGACTTGAAAAAGTGTTCAGAAAAATGTACAATAGTTCTTGGGAATTTAATGAAATAGGTTGTTGTGGAAAAATTTATTAAAATTTGATAATAAAAGTCATATAGCATATTTTTTGCTCAAGTTCATGGATCCTCATCAAATCTAAGTGTTAAATAAGCTTTTCAAATTATATATGGGGCATGAAATTTTGTACAAAGTAAAAAATTTAACTCACAAATCACATTTTGGACACTTCCTAAAGATCTAATGCAAATTTTACGAAAGCATATACTCTTGCCCAAGTACAAAAGTGAATTTAAAATTGCACATTTCTATATGCACAGTTGCGAGAACAGATGTGAGCTCTGGATTTCGAAACTTAAATAAGACATGTTTAGCAATTATATAAGAATAATAAAAATGATGTGGTGCTGTCCAAGAAATTAAAATGAGTATCAACCATTCTATAAAGCAAAGTGAGACATTTAGAAGAACATTACACTCCAGTTTCAAAGTATTAGGAAATGATCTTAATATTAAGACCCCATATGACAAGTTGCAAATTAGAACATCTGAATAAAAAAATGTAAAATCAATTTCATAATTAATAGATTTATGCATAACACTTCAAAATATGCAATTGTAAAATAATTAAGCTTAATCACTGTAGCATTAGTTTCCTGTAGATCTCAATGTCATATTCTTTTCATTACATAGCTGCTGACCTGGTATGATCTAAATTTTACACTAAATAGGTCTTATCATTACCTTCAGTAATCCATCAAGATTTTTCATAAAAGTTCTTTGTTTGAACTTAAGAGTAGATGTTACAAAATGAATGAGGGAATAGCAGTATTTCTTCATTTGAACCTACAGTAGAGAAATTAAAGAAAAAAATGAGGCAGTAGTATTTCCTTCACACAATCCATTTATTCAAAAATTTAGAAGGGTCACAACCTGTTTCAGAATAATAGGTACATAATAACAAGTAGGCACCCAATAAATGGCAACCGCACACTTTAACAAATGCAAAGCAATTGTTCCATGCAAATACTCCATAATTCTTCACAATAAAATACCTACAAACAGGGTCTCCACATTTCCTTAGTTGGTGTTCTGTACAGGAGAGGCATGTACATATTACCAGAATTTAAAAAAAAGTAATAGTAAAATCATCATGACAGAGATAGGTGGCTATAGAAATGATTTCAATTAACCTACATTTCATTAAAAGATAACATCTAATAAATCAAATTTGACACTTCAAAGTTAGAACAATGAACAATTAAGATAATCATGCTAACAAATTCAGAGGAAAATTGATAACAAATTAGAACTGCCGACCTAACCATTCAATAGCCATACATTTTTTTTAAATTTTAGCCATACACACAGAATCTGATTATTCTATATTAAAAATAACAGAATTAATACTGTAAAACCTCTATGCAACAATAAAATATTTCATATTTCAACTATTGCTGTTGCCTGTATAATATGATCCCCAGTGAATCTCAACTTCTAATTAGAGGTCCTTAGCTTTTTCCTAAATAATTTGTTCACTATTAATGATAATTTATAACAGCTTACATTCCCTTAAAATTTAGTCAATACCCTTGGAGTTACATAAAATGATGAAATCAACAGCAAAACCTCTATAGAGTGAAAAACCTAACATTTAGAAAAATTTTATAATTGTAATGCAAGCCTCTAAAAATCAAAACATTGAACAAATATTTCATGGCCATTTCACTATACAGAGGTTTAGCAGCACCAATAATCATTTATATTTCATTAAACTCATCTACAACAGTCATTATTCTTGATGCAATATTTTCAAGGAGTCCTCTACTGCAATGTGTTTCCTTGGCAATTCCATATAAATCAACAAGTGATCAAAACCTAAAAAACTGTCAAAATGGAAAATCTTTTTCCAACGGTGGACCAAAGTGAAACTCCAAGGGAACTAATAGAAAGCATTCAGTTGTACGACATTCAACTATGATTTAAAGAAAATTCTATTACAGAGTCAATTATTTCCAATATTTTTTATACAGGCAATCACAGTTGAATAAAGTTCAATGAACTGCAGGATAAATATAAAATACATATAAAATATTTAAAATGTTTTAGCCTTTATTTTGCATCTCATGAACAGTGCTTTTGTAAAATGTTCCTTTTGACATTATATATGCAAAAATTTCCATGGCTAAAAATTTGCCAAAGTGAGTAAGAATAATCACATAAATTATTCTATATGTATGCACCATCCAGCTTTTAAAAATATTTTAATTGTGGAATAACCTCCATAAATTAAAGAGGGTCAGACCTCATGACTTGACTGAACAAAGAGAAGCTTTGTGACAGGTAAGCTCATGCTTGGAAGGATAGTTGAGGATATACTGAAAGGCAGTGGTATTACCAAGACCATTTATATGGGTTGGAAAGGCCAGATGTGCGTTTTGCTAGCCAAAAGGTACACAAATGTAGATACATTACCAGACACCGTCTGGTTAACTAAATTCTAATGCATTGGAAGTTGTTCGAGCACAGAGGCCTCAGTGCTAGATGGCATGAAATCCCTAATATAGGGCAAAAAAACATTCAGCATAATCGCAATCACCCACTTTATTAAAATTTATACACCAATTTTTAGGGCTACACTATTTGTTTAGACTTTTCTTTCCAACTACAAAGGTCTCAGGAGGAAGAACGCATAAGTCTCCAAGTAACCTTTCATGAAGCTTCCGACAAGTGCTCCAAAATATTTACTGCAAGACTCCCATTTACATGTATGTTTTCTAAAAATCATTCAAAAGATAAGTAAAATACTGACATTAAAATTCTGACTTCTTTGTTATGAAATGGGATTTTTAAGAGGCCCTTTTACACTCAATGCTGCTGCCTCAAGCCTTGGCCTCATTTAAAACATTTCAGTGGAACCATTTGATTTATTTAGACGGTGAGATCACAACTCTTGGCAGTTTCTTGAATACAGCCTTGATAATTTTAACACCCAAAGAAGGAAAGTTTCTTTTTTAAAACCAAATATTCTTTTTTAATGGGATATTAAATAGAACAATCATTATACCCCAGATGAAAACTAATTTATAAGTGATGTGTCCTTGACTACTTGATAAAGATTCATACCTGTTACAGAGATTAAATGTGGAGACTAGGGTATGTCTTAAAACACCTATCTATGCAATATACTATGAGCAGAAGTCAACAATGAGGTGAGGATGGGGCATAGTTGTAATCATTATTCTAAGCATATCTGACTAATTTTTATTGAACATATATATATAAATTTGTGAATGTATATTTTGTATGCATACACACATGCACACAAAAGTATACTTAAAAATGATTCATAATAGCACTTCTTTTAACAGGACAGGCAAATTGTAAAAAAAAAATTGCTTCTACGAGCTCTGTAAACTCCATTATAATTTAAAATTTCAATTTCCAGGCACCCTGCTCCAATGTTATTTATCGATTAGTGACTTGGGAGTCTTGAAAACATTTTGTAGCTGTAGCATCAGCGCACTTTGTTATCACTTTTATTCAGTCCAACACTTTTAGCAAATGCGTTTGATATAATCAAATTACCGAATTTGACACCTTAAAAAATGTTTCACGAAATTCTTAAATGGATTGTTGGCCAATGGTGAAAATCATGTGCTGAAATTGTTAACTCCCAAATTGAGCAATACATAACATACTTTTACTCTCTGGCACCGAATAGCTTAATCCAAATCCCAGTCACATTAATAGTTGATTCAATACAAAAAGCTATGAACTTAAAAGAGTGAAACAATGGTCCAAAGCATTATGAGGTCACTACTTCCCTATATGACTCCTGATTTTCCCAGGAAATGGTGTTGTGGATGTTTATTACGACAATGATAGCAATGATATCAAGGACCAACAAAGCACATCTTGAGAATGCCATCTTAAGAAATGATGATAAGCCTCTCTCCTTATTCTCTTGACTGCACTCAAGTAATCTCCTAAATACCTCCACTGACCCAAAAACTCTGCCTACCTTCAGCCTCAGAAGGGCTCACATTCATTTTTGCAAGGGAAGTGTGGCGCACTCAGTCAAAACATGCACTCTCAAACCACATTCGCATGCATAGTAATACATCATCCGGCCTCATGTACACAGTTTGAAAAAAAAAGTGCAAATGACATTTATTTACAATGACAAAAATGTGTGTGTGTGTATGGTGCTTTGAGAAAGCACCACTCCTTTTCAAGCAGTTGGACCTTTTCATAACACAGATCAACAATTAAGGCTCACTCGACAATAAGCCTCAGATACTATATTACAATTATTGAACTAACATTAGGGCACAATGGCAATACACGGCACAGGAAAAAAACCTGTGAGGAGTCTCTGTGGTGTAATCGAACAAACAGCCTTTAGGTGCATGTCAAAGGGCAGCCATTTGCATAAGATACTGAGGCCAATCAAAAAAAAATACACAAAAGAGGATTAAAACATAATTACATAGGCATCAGGGCCGAAGTTTCTTTTTATATTAACCAGCTATCACTGACATGTCACTATCTTTTCTATTATCCAAGTTGCTTGCATGTGTGGAATGTTATTTATAATTTAAGTGGCCAAGGTATCTTTGAAAAAATATTTTAAACAAGTGAATTTAGAATTCTTGTTGCCCGGCAAAAACTGCCAACTCAAGCTTCAGGGCATTAGATCCATGTGGAGCTGTTAAAAAAAAAAAGTATGCGTACATAACACTACAAGAAGCAACCAATGCAAACTTGTGTGCACATATTGTCACTTCTTCTAAAACCACGAGTTGAGGTTGAAAAAATCTGCTGCAAGCCCCATGACATAAGTTCATTTGAAAATATCAACAAAAATTCCTCTCGAGGAGAACACGAAGGCTATATATAGATATTCCTGCAAACCAGTGGCACCCTGCACCACAGCAGCACAAGAGGAAATAATAACTGAATATTCAGCGAGAAGGAGAGTCGAGAGGTGGCCGGCCCCATCATTCAACGTGTGCAGCACATTATGTCATCAGCAATGTGGAGACTCTTTAGTAAACACTTATTATGGACTCTCTTCCTTTACCAACTCCAATCCACCTGACTGGAATAAAAAGACAGTTAAGCAGATTATAACACAAAGCAGTTTTCACAACAAGTCCATTGTGCAATATTGATACATAATTCTGCATATTCTCTAGCCCCTGGTCGCCAAAAAATGCCCTTCATAACTCCATTCTAGGTTCCTCCACTGTGTCTGAATTCCTGGTCCTAGATGTTCATGATTCTCAGGGAAACTCATATTGACAAACTTTGTTCCAAGGTTTTTTCAGGGTGTTATCTTTTGAGAAGGGTTATTGCTTTAACTGATCCTAACACTGCTCTTTCAGTCTATTGTGCATATGTTCATAGCAGACTAAAATATTGAATTACTGTTTGGCACCATTCCATCAGGCACTTCAGGCTCCAAAAATTGGCCATAAGGATACAGGGTAATATCCCCAGGAAAAGTAGTTTTAGAACTCATTTAAAATCTATGAATATTCTTAGCTTACCTGATATATCTTTTACCCAATTTTATTTGTTGTCCAAAGCAAAACCACATTCAATGAAAAAAACCAATAGTGATGTTCATAAATAATGCACCAGAGGTTCCAAAGACCTGAGGATAGTTCCTCATAATTTAAGCCTTTTTGGAGAAAGCCCTATCCATATTGGTGTGATGTTCTTTAATAATCTAACAAGATAATTAAAAGAAATTCCTGATTTCACATTCTTCAAGCTTGCACCTAAATACTATTTAATTAATGGTACATACTATTCAACTAATGAGTCCGTGTCTATGACTCTTGTAAATTGTTACTATCGTTATTTAATTTTTGTATGTGATACAGAAAATCCTCTTCTCTTGTTCTATACATGTAATTTTCATGTCTGGGATCCAATAAAATTTATTTGTTTATTTACTGTCATCAATCCGAAGGTGGGTGCAAGAGGTTACCCTTCCATGCTGAACCCTAAACTGCATGTGAAATCCTAATACACTGATTTGGAGGGGGCTCTAGAACATGTCTTTTCTGTGGTGGCTACAACTCTCAGTCTACTTTCCCAAGCATCACATTGTCTTGTTTTTTCATGTTAAGAGCTTACTCGCCCCATACATTAAACTAAAATCTGAACCCAGGAACCTTTGGCAGTCAGATAGGTGCTCCTAGTCCCTGAGGCCATCACGCCCAACCACACAAAGTTAGAGCCAATGTGGAAATGTGTAATCCTCATCATCACATTAAAAACATTCACCATCTGTCAAAAATTCTAATGAATATAAGAAGTTGTGATAACCCAATGGGTAGAGCACTCGGCTACTGAATGGAGGACCGAGGTTCAAGGTCCAGTGATACCTCTGGACACCTCCAGCTAAAACCCAAACAGTGATTTTCTGGGCACCAGATCTTCCTGGAAAATCACAGGCAACACAGGGAAAGGAACTGTCCCCCCTTATATTACCCCAATGTGTAAATTAACACATACCAAATGGTTTTAGTACTAGGTGAACTAGATCCTATTTATCAAAATGACCTTTGGGTTGATTACTGTGGCTCAGTAAATAACGTGACCATTAACTATATTATGTTTGGTGACAATGAAGAAGAAACCCAATGTTGAATGGATGATGTTAATTAACACAAATTGAGATAAAGGAAGTGATAAAAATTGCTGAGGATTCCAAAAAAATTATGAGGAAGATCCTTTATGAGATACATAAAAATAGATGAGAGATAAAGAGTGATGATTTATTATGAGTATGTTATCAACTTCTGAGAAATAATCAAATCATTACACAAAGTACTTCCTGGTATTATAGACACAAAAATGATCACTGTGGTAGAGTCCAGCATTATAGTCTTTAAAGTATGAGGTACAATCAATTTCTAATTTCTCATAATTTGTCTCTTGGTCACTTTGTTCAGAGATTTTTTTCTTTGCCGAATACTGTGCATTTTCTTTGGGTGTTCTTTCCTTCAGTAAGTGGTATTATTTTATAGAAGTCTTGTCAGATCAAACAAGCTATTTTGGCTTTGTTTTAAAATCTGAACAATTTTCAGAACCTTATCTGAAGAAATAACGTCTTCCGTTTCGGCTAAAGAATGTAATATTTTAGTCTCACTGGGGCCTACTGCTCCGTAATAAGGACAAATCAAATGTGATAGCATGGGAAATTGAGACCACAAAGGTACACACAGCAATGTAAGATGTAAAAGTGCATGCTGAACCACACGACCATCAAAACAACAAAATAAATTAATGAAGCTGGATACATTTCAGGTTTATGAGATGGGAAGTCATGACAGAACTAATTAAAAGTGGTAGAAGTAGCTAAAGGTAATAACATGTCTCCCACCATATTTGAATGTCTTGTATGTAATCATATACACAGTAGAAGTTTGCTATAACGAGAGCTGATAAATGACGAAAAATCTCTCGTTATAATGCACACTCGTTATAACGCACACTCGTTATAACGCATACGCATTATAACAGACGGCCATTTAAATTTACCTCTTTCGGCATTTATAATGGCACCAAAAGTAAGCGAAATTGAGCCATGAAGTAGTTGTATCAATCCATCCGCAAATGCATTGAAAATAGATCGTTTCATTAAAAAGATTTTAAAAT
>WURS02000003.1:2612093-2626916 GCA_011762765.2 Rhinocypha anisoptera
ATCATCTTCATGGATTCAATAATCCTCTTGGATTGTTGAATCCCTGAAAATGATGGGCGAGTCACATATCAAAACGTTGGAGCAGAACATGGAGAACCTGACCCGGTGTGAAACCCGAGAGCTTTTCATCCTAATTGCCTGGCAGTAATTTCATCTTGTGGGAAATATTCAAGAAAATTAAATTGGATGAACCATTGGATAAATTAAATGATGTAAAAATGACAATTTTTACCAGAAGATGAGATGTTGTAAAAATGGAAGTAGCTACATATATAAGAATCTGTAAATCTGGAACCCTCACAGTTTTTTCTCTGTGTGTCTCCCTCTTCATTAACCCTTTTAGTGCCAGCCTCTATCACCTGGTATATGTGAAAAATGCCAATGCTTTTTCATGGAATTTGTTGATTTATACATTTAAATATATATAATATATATTAATATACATTTTTTACTGTAATTTTTTAAATTTACACTCCAAACAGGGTAAGTAAATATTTTTAATTAATATTTTTATCCCCAAAACAATTTAAGAAAAAATCACTTATTAAACAAGAAATCAGGTCGATTAATCAGCCCATGGCTTTTTTCGCACATACCTGTAGGGCCAATAGATCAGTCCCTGCTGGCACTAAAAGGGTCAATGATTCCTTTATTATCCTAGCAGTGTATATATAGTATGCCTTCTCTCTCTAGGCTTTCTTATTGACTATTTGTCTGTTATAAAAGGTGTATTGATCCTCGAGGCATCAACCTGGGCCGAAGACGATCAGTAATAAGCAGTCCAGGAAGCAATTTCTTGGGAACTCTTGTTGAAGAAGATACCAATGAAGTAAATGACCAAATGAGTGATGTTTCTGACAGTGGTAGCATGATTTCTGGTAAGATCATATTTCTTGTTTTTTATATTCCTCTCTAGACATATTATCGATCAAACTTAGCCCATTTATTATGGGGGATATTGCATTAAGTGGCATTAATTACACTGGGTGTGCTTGACACTGACTGAGCTCTTTAACCTGAAATGTATGCATACAAGAGTATATGTGTATACAAGAGGAGAAATACCAACCCACTTCAATGCAGAGAATATTTTTAGAAACTTAATGGTGGAAGATTAATGCATGGCAGAGTGCTGGAGAAGAAAGAAGATACTCATGACAATGAGAAAAAAGAGTCCACACACTTAGGATAGAAGTTGATACTGCATCAACCCTTTTGCTACATCCTCGTTCTTTCGACATGTCTGTGTGCGGGAGAAAAATAGAGGGGTTGGGTATCCCTCCCTTCAATTGCAGGCAAGAGTGTAGCAGGTAGCAGATGCTTGTAATCTAGGATGACCCTTATAATCCTCCTCGCTCTTTTTCCTTCAAGGGCAGTGGGGATTCAATCAACCAGAGTTAAAATATTTCATTTGGAGATAATTCCAAATATGAACTCCGTATTTACTTTCCTTGATGATTTCTTATTAATGTGATACCAAACAGTACACTAATACCTTAATTTATAACCTGTATCAAAACTGTGGGACAACTGAGAGAAATAACAAGGGTGAGTCAAAAAAGAATTTCCCAAACTCGGTTGACTGAAAGCTGTCGTCAAACTCGCCCGAGGGTTATACACCTTTCCTATAATGCCACTGGAAAGGGGGGTCCCATTCTGGTAAAATAAGAATGTATGTATGACCATTCTAAACTCTCTTGGAAAGGTAGAACCCAAATATTCGAAGAGGGACTAGAGAGGGTATGAAGTAACCAGTCATCTGCAGAAAAAAATTTTTCTCCACACTTTCCCAACAAAACCTAGACATAAGGAGTTAAAGGATCTAAGATCATAGAAGGCAGTAGGAAAGGAAGAAATACCATTATAACTATTCAAAAATGCTAGATAGTTGGCACAGACTGAGCTCTTTAGCTTTAAATATCATGTGGATATGATAGGAGAAATACCAACATACTCCAAAAAGAAAATAAATGTCCATATGCCTAAAATATAGAAGGCTAAATAAATGCGAAGACTTTCATACCTAGATGAGCAATGCATCTATGCAATGTGAAAACTGACATACCATACAGCTCAATGAGCAGAGCATCAAAAGTACTGACAGAATAAGATACCAAAGAATGCAGAGGAAAGCAGAAGGTTATTTAAATAAGGATTTCAGTTTAGATTTTGAAGGAGCAGAGGAACAGGAGAACCTATCCTTACTCTTACTAAGGCTCATATTATAAATGAGAGACCATGGTCACCCAGTTGGTAGAGTGCTAGGCTATTGAATAGGAAGGAGTCTGGTTGAAGGCCTGGCGATATCTTTGTACATCTCCAGTTAAACCAAAGCCGAGTGATTTTCTGAGTACCAGATCTCAATGGGAAACTAATAGGCAGAACAGGGAAAGGAACTGGTGCCCCTTATTAGCCTGATTATGTCATTGAATATGCATTTAGTACTGTAATGAATTGTATTTGAAACATTGAGAAAACCAGAGGCTAAATCATCATTTTGGAAAAAGTTTTTCAAATTAAGAAAATTCCTCTAAACAGTTTGTGTCACTGCCCAATCTGCCCAAAAGTATTACATTAACAATTCTGTTGCCCAATCTAAACTTGTGCACCTCCCTTTAGTCAGTCAATTTAATTTTTGTAAACATACAAGCAGATTTATATTTCATGTATGTATGTATAGAAATTTTTAAAGTAAGTAAAATTCTGGCTTTGTTCAGAATTAGTTTTGCTTTTTGTTGGAAGTCAATATTAATGGAAATCTGTGAATCAGAAAGATTTATAATAAAGTGTGAAATTATAATTCAACTGAATAATAATTTCTCCAATTATGTATATTATTTTCTCACCTTCATTATACTTTATTATTTTCTAGAACCTAAAAGTGAGCGTGATGATCTGGTGAATCCATACTGGATTGAGGACCCAGATTTGAAGAATGGTGATGTAGAGTTCCTATCCAGAGATGAACAAGCATTTTGGAAAGACCTGATTGATTCTTACTTGTATCCTATTGCTGAGACAGATGATGAGAAGGTTTGTCTTATTGTATACTATTGAACCATGGTGCAGGCTGCAGTTTATTTATGCTGCTCTAGCTTTCACATGACATGTGGATCATTTCATTATCTATGTACATATTTTGCTTTAATTGCAGCTAGAATCCTTATTAAATTCCTCTTTTGAGTCTTGCAATAGGTGAGAGTGTTCTGGTGAACCAACATTTTGATGATCAACTAGCTCATCTTAACAAGGCAGTTTATAGCTATGTAGGTGGGGTAAACAAATCAAAATATGTAAACAGCAATGTCTAAGGAGCCATCAGCCTTCCTGACTTTTCTTTTTGATGGCTCCTGAGATATCACTGTTTCCATATTCAGCACGTTAACCAAACAATCTCAGATCAAATTGCTTCACACATTCATGGAGACCGAAAGGAGAAAGGTGGCAGCTACCAGATCTCAGAATAAATGTATGAGCAACACGTGGAGCAAGAAGGAGATGATACATCTAATGTCCTTAATAAAAGACAGATGTTCATGAACATCGTCTTTGGCGAAGTTGTCTCCTCCTATTAGCTCTGGCCCAGTAATGCCTTATATTTGCCATTTTAATCAACTACAGATGATTAAAAAATATTGCAGTTAGAGTTTCACCTCGCAATTGCAATGCCATTATACAATACACCCTGTAAACAACAAACTTAATATGCAATGGTGGGATGTGACTGCTGGGATCGATAGTTCCAAGTATACAATCGATATTTTCAGTTTATTTTGGTACACAAGGGCATCTCACTCAGCTTGCATCAGGACTCTCAGATCGGTCTGAGTGCAGATCAATTTGAGATTGTTTAGTAAATGTACTGATTGTGAATTGTTTACCCCGGCATAATGGATGTATGAGAGCATTGTTAAGGTGGTCAGGCATGTAACACTTGGCAGGATGTACATATATACCTCTACTTTTAAGCATTACCCTGCAAGCCGCCACAAGAGTGTGTGGCAGGGGTGTGCCACCACCAAACATTCAGATTCATTCCCAAATGCAAATGTTAAGAGACACATTGCACTCAGAATGAAACAACCAACGTGCATAATAAAATAGTAGAACATCATCCACAATATGTGGGATGATGTTAGTCTCCCCACTACAATCATGCATGTAAACTACAAACCACAACAATATGAAAGGTCCAAACGGGAGGTCTTCCCCTTTTAAATTATCTTCTAAAATATAATTTGACACATGACTAACTCCTTTACCTATGGGGACAATGAAGTGGTTTTGCGACCTTAATGGGGCTGGAGGGAGGTAAGGAGAAAGGACCCTCTCTCACAGGCGGGTGGTAAGAGGGTGGGGATTAATTAAGGGGCAGGGAGATAGGGAGATGACATTTTTAGAAAATTTTAGAAACAGTTGGAAATTTTGAATCTGGTTAACGACCAGTTTGGACTGCATAAATACGCTGCACTGATACGCTACCACAAAAAAACATCAAAAACTCATATAGGTGGCTCACTTGACATGGCTATCAATTAATTGTCTTGATAATTACGAGCAAGTCAGGCCTCAAAATGTTTCCCCCACCCCAAGAAACTCTCACCCAGTGCAAGACCTGAGAGGAATTAATTGATATAATCCTCATTCCTTACTCTGGAGTTCTTATTCCTTCACTTCTGAAGACACTCTATCCAGCATAGCAGAAGTATTTGACTATATATTACTCATTACATATCAAACCTTGAAAACTATCTCACTAAACCATTCATTGCCTAAAATATCTTTTCTTGACAGTAGAATGAAGAAGCTGTAAGCTTTGTAATTTTTTTCTTTATTATAAGTTTTTTGGAAGGTTCTGATTTTCAACCCATAGATAGATTTTCACTCAAATTTTTTACTCATATGTTTAGGCATTACTATTACAATTTCACTGATATATTCAAGTTACCCAATGTACATAGTGATTTTACTTTAATTTGTTTCTATTGCAGAAAAAAATTGCTCAAGATTTAAAGCAGCTTCGTGACAAATCAGTCTTTGCATTTTTCATGCTGAATGCTTTCTTTGTTGTAATAGTGTTTTTACTTCAACTCCATAGAGATCTCCTTCATGTCACATGGCCAGTAGGGGTGAAGAATAACATAACATACATTCCAGAAGAGCATGAAGTAAGTACTTAAATCTCATAGTATCATAAGTCATATCATCTATGAAAATCAACCTCTCATATCAAACTTTATTGTATCTTATTAAGATGTTGGATTGACTCTGGTGATAAATGTTTGTTTTTTTCTGATGATTTTTGCCCAGTTATTATGATAACGTCTTAGTATTTTTGCCATACTTTCCAGTAAATTTTCTACAAGGAAAAAAATGACAACCAAGCTGGTATGATATATGATATTTAATCTTCTTCACCAGTATTACTGGTTGGCATGGCCAAATAATAACAAATGACTTTCCTCAGAAAGCTGAGGCTAAAGTCATGGAGATTATTGAATGAACTAAAGAACAAATACTAAATCATTATTTATTGATATAAAAATTCATAAATATAGAAAATTTATATGCAAACTAAAATACTGTGTTTTTTCTTTACATGGTCGCTGTAAACTCTTAAAAAGGTAATAATCTCCAAAAAGTATCTGCAACTCGAGCCCATTGGATTGATCTTTGTGTTTTTCTTTGGTATCATTTTAATAATTCAGTTTATTGCTATGATGATTCATCGTTTGGGCACATTTTCACATATTCTTGCATCGACAGAATTAAACTGTTATTTCAACCGAAAGGTAAGATCTAATAATAATAATAATGTACAATCATCATTTTTGATGCCTTATTTTCTATACTTGAATAAATCTACAAAGACTGTCAATAAACAGTGATAATCAAAGTTTTTTTCTTTTAGATATGTTTTTAACCATATTTTCAGTTCATTTTAGTCATTATTAGTAAATAAAATTTACTAATACACAGCATAAAAAATATCATTGTTATTCTATTTGTTTATAACTGAAAATCATACATTTTTCTTATAATGAAAATTGGAATAGTCCAATTTTATAAGTCAATTGTTTTCCACCTGGACCAAAGGTTAAAATTTATATATCCCTAGTAGTTCACACTTTTAGGATTTTGCAAAAACTATTGCACCCACAAGTTTCATATTTTGTACACTCTTAAAGCATAACAGAACTTTTGGAAAATTTCATTGAATTTCAATAATAAATTGCAATGGTTTAACATTTAAAGAAAATGTTACTTTTGCAAGTTTTTGCAATTTTTAATAGCTACAGCAATTTACTAAGGTGAATTTTGTATAGATTTTTATTATCTCAATTCATCTGGCAACCCTAATCCTCAGCAATCCATATAGTTATCCTAATATTAAAAATAAACTCATTTTCTTACGTATATGTTGCACCACTTTTTTTAATCTCAAGGTCAGAGGTCTTTCGTATAACCTTTCAGATGTAAAATATTAAAAGGCCTGGTAGGTATGGGTTGATTTTTGAGTGCTTGGGTATCTACAACTTTCATGGGTCGCTGTAAAAAAATTAAAATAAAACTCAATCCCCAAGCAATGGAATTAGCACTTTCATATTTTTTTCTATTTTTCCCCATCTTCTTAGACTTATTTAGGAGTATGGCCATGGTCAATCCATTTCTTTTATTATAAATGATAATGTAAAAACCTCAATTGTTCAATAATATTTCTCACTTTTATAGGTTGAAAATGTGAACGATGACGCAATGTCATACAAAGATGCCCTACTTCTAATACGTAAATTGTATAAAATTAGCAACAAAGATGATGCTTTGGATGACAAGGCCACCAAATCCAAAAGAAGGAAGATGGAAGCAGTTAATGTAGGCCAAAGGAAGACTGTGAATAATCTAGAAAACAAGATGAGCATGCAACCACGGCAGTCAATTTCACATGCCAGAGCACTGAGAGAGCGCCTTGCTTCAATCAGACCAGATGCTATTGGTAGGTTCATCTAACTTTCTGACGTTTATTATTATTTTCCCCTTAAAATATTTGTGATGTTTGAAGTTCCTTAAAATAACCCTCATTTAATGGTTCATGTCTATTAGGAGTAATTAATTCCTCCAAAACCAGCTGAGGATCAATGCTTGAAAGGTCAAACAATTGTTTGGGTTTAATTCAAGTGAAAACTCAAACATTTTGTTTTTCTAGTAAAAGACAAAAGTTTCTATTTCATAATATTCCAGAGGTAATTTTAAGCTGAAGTGTAGTACCTGAATTTCGCCTAAAAGTTAAATATTATTTTTGGAAGATTTCTTCAGCCATTTCATTTTAGTGTTCCAATAATATTAAATAATGTCCTTGCCACCCGACAGCACCAATGATTACAAAGTTTCTATCATCTGATAAGGCACATTCTTCATGGAATTATAGTATATAGTGGATTTCCCACATGTGCAAATATTCCATGGCCTTTAAACAACTCATGAGGTCAATGTTGAGCAAAAGACTGCTAAATGCCAGGTTAAACTTTTGAGTGACATGGAACAATGAATGTACATATCTCAATTTCCTCCACAGTCCATAAGTGCCAACAATTCTATATCTTTGCTTGTATAAATTGGTATCAAAAAGGTTCCTCAGATTGAATTTTACCATATTTTTATTTTTTCTGTTACCTATATCCCCATTTATTTAACAAGTACTAAGATATGACCCTTATTACAAAAGAATAATCATAATAGGTTTAAAATAACTTAAATATGAATCACTATGAAAATTCAGAATATTCCCATGGAACTTCTGTCTTATCCCTACAGATGAGATGTGATACCACAAGAAAGGTATCAGATAAAGTAATGGTATGATTTCAAAATTATTTCTTTCTGAAGCATTAGTTTTTTATAAAGGATCTTAATTTTAAGAATTAAAATAATCCAAGTCCATATTTAGAGTAAAAAAACTGAGTTACTCATGACTAAACTTTAAGCCATTTTTATAGATATTTATAGGAAGAGATTATAATGCTGCTTTTAGCATAAAATTGTATATATAACATTAGGAAAATTGAAAAAATATCTGTATGCAAATAAATTACTATTTATATCAATAAAATGGAAGATTAATCATTGGTATACAATATACATGCTATGAAAAAATCAAATGAAAGAATATTTTAGAATAATTAAATACTGCAATGATCCATGATGTCTATCTGGCAATGGCCCGCACATTATCAGGCACTAATGGATTTCAAATGGTATGTTTAAAGCACCATAAGATTAATGAAGATTCGTAAACGTGAAAATTAGTACATATCTACTTGTGGTTCTATATATAACTTTGCATATTAATCATCGTTACTTGTGAACCTGTCCTCTGAAAGGGTTCATTCAAACAGCTTTCACTGTGATACAAAGCTGGTCTACCTCAGTGCCTTCCTCAGATTTTCATAATTCCTTCCCATCCATCACCACATTACATCTTCTTCCTTGTTCTCTTTTTCCATCAATATTACCTCTGATATTATTTTAACCACACATCCGTTTCTAAGAAAGTTCACTATCCAACTTACCTTTCTCTTTCTTATAGCTCTCATGATGCTTCTCTCATTTACCCTCTTCAATTCTTTAATTTCCTTTATTTCTATCCTCGTGATTCTTTTCATTCTTCACCATTACCACATATCAATGAATACTATGAATATCCCCATTAAAAAACCACTCGTAATATTTCTAATAAACAGATTTCACTAGATAATATTAGAGTTAAATCATATTTTAAGGTTTAATACTGAATCATTTCCTTTTCATCTAAATAGATAATCATTTTTCCAAGCTTGACTATATTGACTACTAGGCTATAATTATGATTTACTTTCCTACTGAGATTTTTTCAATAATTAGAATGTCTAATACTTTTTCAGGCTCTATTAGTCGAAATCTATCTTTAAGGCGTGGTACATTACAAGGCATTCAAAGAGCTCAAAGTATAATCCATGAAGAGGTTGAACGGAGAAGGTCACTAGTTGGAGGTAAGTTATTCATTGTACATAAACATATTAGGACAAATTTATTATTATTAATAGAAATGATGAGCCCTATTTAGTTTTTAAAACTCTTATCAATCATTGAAAATTGGCTAAGAATTGCTTTTATAAATTAAAGTAGATTCTATTTTAACTAGTATTGATAAAATTATTAAAATTTATCATATTATCTTATAACTTATCATCCAAAACAATTGTATCTCTATTATTTCGAAAATACATATGAGTAACACTGGCAAAGTGATGAAATATTGGCTTTTGAAAGAATTGGTTCATAAATCTTTCATAAATTATATCTTATAATTACATTCATTCATTGACAGAACTCTTGTTGCACCATAAATATTTATTGGTGCTATTTTGTGGAAAAGTAATATTTAAGAATCATTGGAAGTTTATGTTATGATGTCACAGGTAATTAGATGCTTCTTTCACACTATGCTATTATTTCATAACAACATTTTCACAATGAACTTTAATCTTTAAACCTTGCTTAATTTGCATGGTCTAGGTTCCATATTGGTTATCAGAATCCTTTGAGTTAATCAACAACAAGAGAATTCTTTTCCTCGTTTATCCCAACTCAAAAATGCATAGAGGATTAGGGAGAAAAAATCTATTCCTTATTTTCACCCCTTCTATTCCTCTCATCTTATACCACAACTCAGAAGAGATCTTTATTATGCTCTTGTTTTTTTCCTGCATATCCCACAAATACTACCAACCCTTTTTGATGCTATTTATGTAGTCTGCTTCTAGGCAAATCACTCAACATTTTACTTCAAACAGTATTTTTTAATGCAATTTTTAGTATGGATATACTTTGAATATTTTATTTACTTTTTAAAATGATGAATCAAAACAAAAAACATTGAAGCATTGTGTATGATAGGTAGTTTTTTTTATTTCTGTTTTTACAAGCCCTAATGCTTTCAAATTTTTGCCCAAATTTACTATCTTTATTTTCTTTTCTGTAAAAATACTTCCCTATTATTTCATTCTATTTTAACCACCACTCCAGAAGGTCCACTACAGTTAATTGAATTGTGAATCATTAAAGTAACTTATAAGATGCCCGTCCATGCAAGGAAGGAGAGGAATAGCAGAAAAAAACTCATAGAAAATGATTTTATGATGAACAAGCTCTGTAAATATTGAAAAAATCCTTGAAAAGGAATAGCAAATGTCTATCACCATGAATTCAATAGTATCAGGCTTAACTTTATGGAACTTCATGATGAAGAAATATAACAACTTTGTAAGTCCACATATTTTATTGAAACAACCAGTTTTGTTGACTATTCTATGAAATCAGTCATTCAATAAAATTCGTGGACTTACAAAGTTGTTATATTTCTTCATCTATCACCATGGATTTTCAACATTTATTTGATTCTCTTACTTCCTACATCAAGAATGTGAATTAACAAATTGAACTCAGGGTAGGGAAGCAGAAAATATCTGAGTCACCAATCCCTTTAAAAAAAGTTAATTTCTCTGAATAATTCGCATTGCTTCAAAACTTCTTAAGAAGCCTATTTTATAGATTTGTAAATAAATTTTGTCATGTATACCTAAAAGTAATTTAGGGAGTGATTGCACTTTTTTCTCTAGCTTTTCACTGGAATCATTCATCAGATAATATCATGGAAAACTTTATTCAAATGAATTCAGTTATTTAAAAAAAATGATTTTAAAGCCTAATTAGTTGTACCACTTTTCTTTAGGTGGTGTAGGCTTCCCTCTCCGGTCGTCCACCACAGGCAACAGCTTCAGTGATGTCAGCAATCTGTCTATAGATGAAATCACTGGAGAAAAAAAATTCAGAGCAACAATTCACAACTCACATGAAACACCTCCATTTGTGAGACGAAATGCTCGGAAGTCAGTACAATTTAAAGATGGTACTGATTTAATGGATAACAGTGAAGTGTGATGTATTATCTCTCAAGTTCAATCAACTGAAGAAGCAGGATTCTTGTTCATCACCATAACTTTTGCTTTATAAAATTGAATGGTGTGAAATGGTATTACAATCTATCATGTATATGGACCACTGAGAGGGATACACTAACTTATTTGTGCTATTAAGTTAATTGAATAAAGTAAATAATAACAGTAAGTTCAACAAAACAACATTATTCAAATAATAAGAAAATTCAATCAAATTTTATTCAAGTTTCAAATTTAAAAAATATTTACATAACTAAAAAAGGTAACTATTCCATAAGTGATGGCAGACGGGTTATCCAGGGGTATATACATATATACATAGTTATAGTATGCCCAAAGGTCATGGGTTCAGTCCCACCTAGGGCATGTATGTTGTGGTACCCAACAGGGCTTTTCCTATTATTTGAATAGGTGCTAAATGTCTGCTAATACCGATCGATGAATGCTATAAACAAAAATATTACTACTACCATAAGTGTAATTTGAGAAATGTGGATTTTTCATGTTTTAAAAGGGATTAAATATATTTATTTCCTTCAGATTAACAAAGAAAATGAAAAGAATATATTGATAAAATCAGTTGTTATTTAACAAACCTGATTTTTCCATTGGGATCTAAATTAATTTGTGCTATCATGAAAAACCTACATTATTGGGTTACCAATTAATAATTATCAGGTTACTAATTAATGGCTACTAATTTTTAATATTCAAATTACCCAGAAGTCACTGAGAAAAAACTGCCTTTTTCCTGATTATCTTTTGAGGTGCTAGCATACAGATATATAGACATTATAGTAGCACAACTCAATGTATGTATTTTACTGCTAGTACACTACAATACTTTGGTGCAACCATATTTCAAGCAAGATTAGTATTGCTAAACATAAGAATCACATTTTGTTAAAGGACTTTTGGAAATGTTTGAGAATATTTTTTAGCAGTTAAAAAGTCATCAAAAACCTCCATAGTAGTAATATACTCGATATCTTAAGGAAGTATGGGGTTACATCAAAATATAATAGATGTATATAGATATATATTGATTCTATACATTGATACAACAAAAATATATAATGATTTTTTATGATCAACTTTAGGTACCAACAAAATATTTTCTGTGGCATTGACACCTTCATTAATGAAAGGAAAAAAACTATGAGTTTCATGTGTAAACCATGCAAATTTCAGTATTAAAAAAAATTATCAAAATGAAAGTGGTCCATTGCCTTGAAAAATTTCAGGTGAAGTCATATTTAATCCTGGGGTTGAAGATTTCACCAAGGATGAACCAAATTGTGATACCTGCTGTAGCATTACTTTGCAAAATACACATAGCAGCACATTAATTTACTCATTTTATATTAAAATATTTATTTATGGAAATAAAAAGCTTATAGATAGCAGAATAATTTGTCACATTATTTATTAGCCTGTCTAGTATAGTCTTTCAAATTTTACAACATAAAATGTAACTACATTGAATAAGCTACAGCGTCTTCATATCTGTATCATTGTGCCCTGCCAGGGAAGAAATCCAGTGTGAACAAAGTATGATAATAATAAATACAGTCTCCTGCTGTAGCATTGCTTTGCAAAATACTTGTAGCAGCATGTTAAACTACTAATTTAATATTAAATTTGATAAGAGTTGTCATTCTCTTAAGAGAAGTCATCAGTAAACTCAGAAGTCACAATACCCAATATCTAAAGAAGAAACATTGACCTGGTGGAAGAATTGAAGTACTGTATTTGATGGCATATAAGATTCACCTTCATTTCAGTATGGCATGCGCAAGAAAAAAGTCCACGCAAAGGCGCAGCACCCCAACAACAATAATATATAATATAATAAATAAATGATAAATAATGTCATATAATAACAATGAGCTTAATAAGAACAATAACAACTACAACATTCTTCAAATTAAATGATAAATATATATGTACCAGTAAATATAATGGAGTTGGAATTGAACATTAACCCATGGAGGTCGAACTTTCACATATAAGATGCAGGTGATTTTTTTGAGCTATTATTTTGAAAAAAAGGTGCATCTTATATGCCGTCAAAAAAGGTAAGTTGCATGTAATAATATTATGTACCATCTTATTCTCTGCTCTGAACAAGTTTTATATAAATAACTATTTACTTGACAGGACAAAAACTAATAGTTTGGGTGGTGAAATTGGAAATAATCTGTGGAATCAAAATTTGATCCAAGAGTTGCTGAGGACTGATGAAACTTTGAAATTAAAAATTTGGAGTCAGAATATGAAGTTGCAATATGAATATAATGAACTAAAAAAATTTAGGAGTTGAGTTGTCCCTCCTCTGGCAAGTAAAGTTGATTTTTTAAAGATCTTTCAGAACAAATATTATATATTTTACAAATATATCTTGACATAAAACAAACTCCTTTAATGGCTGAATAAGGCATACATGGATCATAATTTGTATTGGTGGTAAAAAAAAATATATATATATATATGCATACCACATTTTTTTAGTAGAAGAATTCTGAAAGAAATCTAGTGAAAACAGTATTCCTAGTTAAATAGCAGCAATTGAAATCAGGTGATGAATTTCTTGGAAAAACATTCCACAATCAGGTCACCAAATTGCAATTTTGCACATATTTGCTCTTTTTGCAAATTAGAGAACCAAGAGTTTCATGGATGCAATATTTATTTAGAGAAATGTCAACTATCATCATTGTTTTTGAGTTCCCTTCAACAGTTAATTGAAGCACTTGCACAAGTTTTGCGTTCCTGTATGACTTGAGCTCACTCTGTAAATAACACCATGTGGAAATCCTTCATACAAGGGGTAAAAGAAGTAACTTATTTGTATCCTTCATGCTCACCCCTTATGCAATTGTCATACCCACCCACTAATTGTACTCACCTCACCACCCTCGCCTCCCACCCCTGCCCTGTAACCCTTGGCCCCTCCTCTCCCAGACTCACTTTTCCTCCCTTCTGCTTCCTCCTTCTGTTCTCCTGTACCCCCCCTTAACCCTCACCCCCCTCTTGAGTTACTTCCCTTCCTCCAATTCCCTTTCTTCCACGCTCTCCGCCCAAATAATTTTTTACACTGTTTTTGGGTATATATACTGTGAAAATTCCATTACTTGTACCTGATAATGTAGCAAGGCTATAAAACCATGGTCGTTCCAAATAAATTTTCATGTGAAAATAGCAGTGTTACTTTTTTTACCCCATGTAAAACCAAGTAAGTTCATTTAATAAAATGAAAAAAAATGTTTGCAATGATTACCAATCTGAATAAAATAACACATGATTTACTGATAAAATAGGTATTCTCTAATCTTTTAACCCTCTCAAGAATTTTGTTGATCCATATACATATCTCATCTCACCCACGTTCACAAGTGGTCAACATGGGTGTCAGGTTTTGCATTTTCCCTTGCCTAATAGGGAAGTATGAGAATCTCTCTTAGAAGGTTCAGGAAATCAGTCATACATTAGGATATATGAGTGGATTTTAGTCTTTGGTTTTCTTCTGTTATCTGATTTCCAGTTTATTTTATGAAACATTTATCAACAGCCAAAATATGGAATTTGGCTCTGAGAAAAGGTATATGATCTGACATCCATCACAAAAGGGTTTATATCTGGATATTTTTAATAGTTATGTACATAATGTAATTAAATACATCATCATCATCAGTACTTCAAACATAGATTGGTTGACTGCAGCCCTCCATCCTTTCCTATTTAGTGCTAGGTCTCTTGCTCCTTGGTAGGTCTTCCTTCTAATGTCTCTAATAATTTGCCCTATATATCTGTCCCTCGGCCTTCCTCG
>WURS02000003.1:2627016-2637656 GCA_011762765.2 Rhinocypha anisoptera
CGATGGACGACTCGGCCATCGAAACGTCGGCAGAAATGCAGAGAGTGACCCGGTGGGGAACCCGAATAGCCTTCACCAACGCAATACGCCAGGAAAACATCCGTTCCTTCTTCAAAAATACCACTATTGCTACGGAAGGTGATCGGACCGCGGTTGAAAAGAAAATTCATTTCAAGGTCTTAGGAGCAGCTGCAATGAATTGAGTGACTGACTTAGAGAACAAAATATACGACGCCACTATTTGTGCAACAGATCACTTTGTGATAATTTTGCTTCTCGTAGTACGTAGTAGTAGTATTATGGTGCGCCAACGCCTAAAGTCAATTTGCACCTCTAGAACTTAATATAGTACGTAAAAATGGATAAAATGTAATACACTATATTATAATAAAAATAAATAGTTCTACCAGCTCAAAGTATATACATATTTGTTGATACAATGGAAATTTAGATAAAAGTTAAAGTATTTATTAAATCAATTTCAAAAGTGCTATTTCCTTCAGGAACATAATTAAACGGGTCAGACACTCGGGGTCATCTCCTAAGATAGATCCTAGGTCTCCCCCGACGTTCAGTCGCTTATTTATTATTGCTTATTATTATTAACTTATTGCTTCTCCTGCGGAAAAAGCAACATCCAATGCTTCAAAAAAAATAGTAGGGAAGTTGGCGTCATACTCAATTTTACAAAGGCAATGAAGTCACAGTGAGGGGGGTTATCAGAAAGTGGAAAATAAAAAAAAGAGTACGGGGAAAGTCAATAAGGCTTTAGGAATGGTTGTAGGGCTGGCTTTGCGAAGGATACTGATACGAGTTCTACTGGAAGGAAAAAGATAACGCCTACTTTCCAGACTGAGAGGTGTTTTACTCGAGTGAAGCACGCAGCCGGAGGTTTTGGAGAATGGTGGAAAAGTGAGTGGGCAGGAAAACTAAGTGAGGTGCAGAACAAGTGGTGGGAAGATTGAAGGGCCAGGAATTCGAGGACGGCAATGACCAACATGATGAAAAGTGTTAAAGGACGAAGAAAAGTCTCCCAAGTATGTATAGATATGAGCCAAGAGATGAGCCAACGATGCTATTGGAGGAGTTAGGTCGGATGCCACTCGCCAATAGTAGGCTAAAATATTGGTTAAATTTATTGTGTACATTTGAGGCAGATTACTTCAATAAAGAGGTTAAAAACATATTACAGACCCCGTCACCCTTCGGTAGATCAGATAACGCACGTAAAATCAGGGAAATGGATTGCAGAACGGATAGATTTAAAATTTAATTTTTTCCCCCGCACGATTAAAGATTAGAATACATTTGGTGACAGGAATCGTTAGGAAATGTGAAACTTTGTTGTTATTTTGCGCTTAGGTTAATTATAGTTAGTTTGACATTGTTCCCGAATGAAGTGAATAGTGTGGTTTCTAGCAAATAGTTCCTTATGCTTGAATAATTTCAAACTTTTGCATGTGGGAGTACGTGTAAGGTGGTGGTCCACCCCCTGCCACACGACTTGCGGCGGCTGCAGGGTAACACGTAGAAGTAGAAGAGAATGTTAACGTGTCCCTGGGGTCCCCTATAAGTACGTGCGGAAAAGGGAATGGTGTGAGTTGCCAGATATTTTAACGTCAAACACTGAATTATTTTCTAGTAACCGGTAAGAGAAGAACTATATGATTTCACTCATATCTCTAGTGTGCCCAAAAAGCGCCAATTGGTGTAGTGACAAGGGACGGGTTAACACCAGGAATGCACTAGTCCAAAACAATTGAGTTTCCTTTGCCTATTCCATACCATTTCCATGGTGTTCTTCCCTCCCCCGTCAAAATTTGCGAAGATTAAGGATAACCAAATGCTTCTGAATTCTCTTCCATCTCTATACAACTTGTCCATAATAAAACGCTTGAATCGGTTTTCCCTTTCCTAGAGGACCTAAAAGTGCGGTTTTACGGTATCTTCCCTTGTTAAGAAGAATACAATGAAAACCCTTCGAAATTCATCATCAACGAATTGAAGGATGAAACTACCTATGTTTAAAAACCCATTCCACTAATCAACTATTAATGTTTACCAGTAAGGCAGTTTTCAGTCTAACAGTCACTAATGAACTGAACCTGTAGCACTTTTCCACGAAATAAAGACTTTACTACGACGCGCGTTTCGACTCACTGAGCATAATCGGGTTTGGTAGAAAAGTGCTACGTTTTCAATCTATTATGAGTTACTTCTACCACATCATTCCCGAAACTCTTAATTCTTAATATTTGAACTCAAGTGGACCGTCAATATCATGTGCCCCACTAATATAACGATTATTTCCTTCGAAATGAAGTAGTGGAATCACGTCATGCAATTACGCCAGGATATATTTTCTCGTATTGCATACTTTCCGAGGGAAAGAAGCTGGAACAAGGCGTTCAGGAAACCTGGTCACTCGGATTCTTCGAGCTGCACTTGGAGCAGTTAAAAATCGTAGGATTATTGTAGGAGAAGGCGTTGTAGCTAGTATTTCTGTCTCCGGGGAGAACTTTGACTCAGACGCGAAAAAAGATTGGGTGACTCACTACTTGGTTTCCCAAGGCAGAATATGGTTCGGAGAGGGGGAATAACTGAAAGATCGACCAATTAGAAGTGTCTTGACAAGAGTAGTAAAGCTGAAAAGGAAGCAATTGATAACGAACAGGAAAAGAACGAATTGGTTGGGTGAGATGACTCAACGGACGCGTCTGGTGGGTATCACAGAGTAAGAGATAAAAGGGAGGGCAATAATGGTTTGAAACACCAAAGATGCCAAGGGCGGAGGACAAACCAATGACAGACTACTACTCTCAAACAAAAATGTTGCATGTCCATATGATCTATCATATTGTCGAATCTGCATCTACGATATAGCCAATAGGCCGACGCAAGGGTGTGTGGCAGGGGATGAGTCCACACTAGGCATGTATTTTTACAAGCACAGATTCGTAATTGATTCAGATCTGTGCGCCAAGTACACAATAGCTTCAAAGACAAAACATTCAGTAACCCATTATTCAATTCACGCGGGAACAATTTCATAAATTATAGGAACATTTAAGACGCAGGTAAGATATCTTACGAAGGACTTATCTATCCTACTCAATCATATTCACGCTTGCGATCACATCTATTTTGTTTTCTAATCATACTACGAGAAATTGGAATATTAAATAGATCCTTTCTACTATCAATCTCCCTGACATTAGGTCCATGGTGTAATCTAACGTAGTAAGACGGCGTTAGTAATATCTTATGAATTTTGTAAAGAGAAATGGTATTCTCAAATGATGAATTAATATTTGAAGGGCTGAATACTGGAAATTAGAGTATATTCTCTCAAAAATGACAGAATAAAATTTCGAGAGATTTTTAACATCTGTAAAGCTGATTTTTGAGCTGTGATAGAAAGAAATATCATTACTTAATCACTACCAGGACATATCACCGCCTAAATCGTTAGCACTAAAAATCGATCAGTAAACAAGAAGACGACAGTAGCGCGAACAGCAGGTTTGTGTGTGCATCAAAGACAAATACACAAAATGGTGAATTAGATTATTTTTAAAAGCTTAAATTAAAAGTATTCAGCACGAAGAGCAGCAAATACTCGATTACTCATATTTTTCTCGAAACAAAAATAACATGGAATAATTGCCTTCTTACTTTTAAAATAAAAGACTTGGACAACAATAGTTAAGTAAGTATTTTAACGTATCTAAAGCTAAACATAATTCGAGAAATTTAACAGACAACTTTTCATTGGAAACCAGTTGCTCCATCTAGTATATCATAAACGTTTCGAATTCTGAATTAAAAATTATCTCCATTACGCATCCGTACGAGTGACCTATTTACCGAATATCAGCTGTTCATCCTTCTGTTGGGATGGGAACCAAGAATGTAAGGGGCGAGAGCAACTACCCCTAGCAGTGAACTGTAACCGTAAATGTCTGGAATAGTAAACTAATTGTTTTGGAGAGGTGAACGAGACCAGAACTTGCAAGGGAGAAACTAGGTGTAAAGGAAAAAAGCGTTAAAAAATATTTAACGTTAGTTAGTGTTGGTAAGTGCGGATTTCCCTTTTTCCAAAAATGACACAGCTAAACCACACAGGCGAAGCCAAATACTGGTAAAGAACGTTATAATGAACTCCTCTGCTGATGGAAACATTCAGGAATGCTTATCAAAAGTCAAATCGAAATTGCAAGCTACCGGTGTATAGCCTAGCGTTCAGGATAGGCGACTAACTCTGCTTAGAACAACTGGCATATGCAAGGGCACGCATAATGTGAAAGAGCACAACCTTAAACTCCGCAGTTCACAAAGGAAAACGATACCTATGAGGGGTAAATACTAGGAATCTGCAATGCAGAACATTTAAAAATGAAGAATAACAAAAACATATGAGTAAATGCCACCAATCGGTAATTTTTGCAAGAAACGGCACTACTAAAAGTAAATCGAAATACAGAACCATTATTATCTCCAATTAAAAAGAAAAAGATTTTGAAGACAATATGTAAATGAAGCTTACTACTAATAGACGACAATAATGTTAAATACACGTTAATAACAAAACAAGTCATAGTTCCGAACATCTGCTCGGAAAAGGAGAAAATAGACAAAGTGATACACCAAAACGATTGAATGACAGTTAATCATAGTAATTATACGTATAGAAGAGCAGGATAAAAGCAGGACATGTCATAAAAGCAGGATTTCCAGCCTGAAGAGGGGCGGAAAATGAAACATTACGCCCCGTCAAGGTTTGTGTAATTCGTAACATCATTAGTGGTGTACCTTTGGTGAGTTTACACTAATTCGAATAACAACTGGTCTACTAAAAATGGAAAATTACTTGTGACGAGGCCGTCCGATTATAAGATTCAAATGGCAGAGGGAAGAAATGAAGTGAATAATAGTGAAAGGAGACGACGATACTGACAAAGGCAAACATCGCCGATTTCTCTTCTTGAAGGTTTTAGAGAGCCGGTTTCGCCAGTTCGCAAAATTAAGGCTAAATATGATGGCTTCGTAACGACATATGGAATGAGTTTACTATCAAAACGAAAACTTCCGGTACCCGCCAGCAAGAACATGGCTTTCCTGAGATTTTCCGATCTTCGCGAAAATACGTGATCCCACGATTCAAATCACACGTAATGAAAAAACACTTGGGCTCTCGTGCACGTGTATTTTGCCAGAGTTAGTTTTTACGAATTATATAAACACAAGGAACATCAAAGCGTCACATCACAAAACTTATAATGAGATAGAAAACCATATTTATGGGTATAAATGGAGGATATTTTGCTTTGCCAAAAGCACATGGATACCAGTCAAGTATCACAAGTTTCGCTACACTTCCTGACTTGAGACAGCCGAGTGATATGTAAACAAGCACCGAATAATAGAAAAACTGAGTGTCCCATGCTGCTTTGTTACATGAATCACTTGCCTTTACTACACAAACGGTTTATGAGGAAAATCAATTTTGCCAAATGACACATTTCCAACGCAAAACATACCAAAACCGTGCAGGGAAAGGTAGACAATGGAAAAAGATTAAGGAGAATTCTAAGTGAGACAATCACTACGAAAATAACAAATTCCCATTTCCAAAATTGCTAATAACTGAGATTGCAAACTGTACCTGGCACCGGCACACGATGTCAGCTTCTCGGGCAAGCATGTCCACTACTTTTCCTTTTCCCTCGTCTCCCCATTGTGCACCGACGACCACAGTCACAGTTTGTGGTGAGCCTGAGCTTCCATTCATCCTTCCTGGAAAGGTTGCACCTCCGTTCATCATAGACGCACAGTCTGCCATGATCCCATTGTAACCATTAGTTACTTGGCGCCTGCTTTTTCCCATAGTTCCGTTCCCTCGTTTCCCGATATTGACTGAATTCAGAATGTATTGCTGCGCTTTCTTGTGGCGAAAATAGAAACTACAAATGTTTTGGCGAATTAATAAGGCCTCGCACCACGAGACTATGCAAATCTCATGTGTTTACGAATGAACAACGGGAGAAGGCCGGTATAAGACTATGCGACCAGATCCACCCGAAGAGCGACCATCCCAAGCAGATTCACTCCACAAGAGCTCTTTTTATAAACGTAGAATTGGCTCGGCGCCAGTTCAGAAGACGTTAGTTCAGACGTTCGCCACTCAAGGCGTGAAAGACAAGAAAGGAGAGGGGAAATGGTAAAAGCAGGCGAATGTCGCGGGAATTCAAAGACTGAATATAAATAATTATCATCCACGACTCATAGTTAATTTGAATAGGTGGTTCTAAAGCAATATTCGACTGGTTGATAAGTTGCCACAATTCAAAGCTTAGGCACTATATACTTTAAAGGCTGTATACTATAAGGCTTTATACTATGTTAAATAAATTAAGTTTTATAAATTATAATGGGAATCATGGCCCGGTGCTGCCTCTGGACACCTCCAGCTAGAGAGTAAGTTTTATAGTGAATTTCTGATAATCACATCTTGATGGCACAGGGCAAAGGACTGGTCCCTCTACGAATGAGAGAATTTTCACATATCGGGCGTACCTAATACTAGGTGGAATCTACCTTCAACTTCCAAACTGACCTTAGGTTTGAAGACTGTTTTTATAATGAGAAACGAGATAAAAAATAATTAAAATATTCAAATGTTTTTATTTCCGACAAACTATATTAATTTATTCTTCTAACCTCTGGACCTGTCACGTCCGGAGTCGTGTTTAATTAAAATGTCATAATAGACGTTATAAATAACAAAGGAATTAAAACTCATATAAGTAAAATCTCATAGACCTTTCGATTATCAAAAGTAGAAAGCGGGAAAATAATTTTGGTAGTTTTTTAATCCTCCAATTAATATTACAGCTGGCTAAAATTTTAGTAATATTCATCTAATTATTTGATATGGTCATCATGATTTTTCCCATAGAAGCAAGAAAGGTTATCAAACTCTATAATATATTTATTTTGCATTTAATGGGAACAAGTGCGCGTGTTATAAAAATAATACTCATTTCAAATATATAAGTCAAGTTTAAAAAATAATCTATCATTTAAGTTTTCTAAACAAAATGGAAGAAAACGGAAACCTATTGGAGAAAAGAGAGAGAAACTGTACCGCATCCAACTTGCATCAATTACGAACACCCATATATGGTAATGTTGACAAACCCAGGCGTCTGTTGTTAAGCACGAAAGTTTGCAAACTTCACCACGTCAACCGCGTAACATTTGTAAGCTGCCTTAGCCAATGGCTATTAAGAAAGAACCTCGAGGAAAATTTAGAAAGACAAGTGCCCATGGGATGCTTTCTTTTATTTCTCCTTGGCTGCCCTTCATATAAATAGGATATTCCAACGACTAAAACTTTCAGGGAGCCAAGCAAACCTCTAAACCACGAGAACCTCCGCCCGGTTATTTGGCAAGCGTCTCTACTCCGCACGCTATCACCATCCATCTCTCCAACCCTCTAAACTCGTCTGTGCTTATCTAAGACTGCTTGCTTCGCACACTGAAACACAAGAGGGAGAGAGCATGGAAGGGAGAAAGGTAGGGAGAGACAGGAATGGCGGATACCTTCCGGATCACAATTAGTTCAGACACATTCAACCAATTTAAGCGATGGTTCCCGAAAGGAATAAGAGGCAACTTATTTTTCTTAGGGATTAAATTCTCCAAAATTTTATGAATGCCTACCAAACATTAAGGACTCTATTTTCTGGCGATACAAGACTATATAATTTAAACAGTTATTCCTGGAAGCAAACATTCTTTAGGCTCTAACTATAAGCAAAGCATTACTCATTCATATTAGGAATGTGTTTCGCTTTATGTCTAGTTGAATGGTAAAAACTACTGTCGTGGTCTGCTAGAGAAATTGGTACCTTTAAAAGTCCTGTTTGATAATTTTCACATTGCACTAACAAAGACCAACTGACTTGATAATGGTGTAGTGCACCGAAACATGTTGTAATAAAGAGAAGTTTTTTAAAAGTGGAAATTGCAAAAAAAAAAAATTTTGTACTTATTTCTTAAATTAAAGACCAACTCCTAGTATTCTTCCAATGTGGCCCTAAACTGCCATTCTTTTGCTCACTACAATTCAACTTGAAAATATTTCACCTTCTAACGCGGCCTTGAAAATCTCATTTCTTTCAAACAACTCCTTCAGATTGCCGGTCGGGATAGCCGAGAAGATAGCGAGCTTTCCTGCTAGCCCAAAGGTGGCGGAATCCACCCAGGGGATAGATGTCGCTTTTGTTCTTGACTAATTTTTCTGAATGGTTGGTGTTAGCAAGGGCATGCCGCCGTAGAAATATGAGCTAAAATCACTCATCAAAACGGCCTCAGAACAACGGGAAGTCGCTTAGGCAGAAAAAAATTCTTTCACCCTCGTTCTTGACTCTTTCGAATCCTCCCTAACGGATTCTTCTCCTCCAACCTGTCTCCTAGGAAGACATCTAGGAATGAAAATAAACGTTTGGAAGACCAAAATAATGAGGTTGCGAAAGAGGAAGTAACAGTAAAACTTACCTTCAGGTGGGGAAATGATAGAACATGTTTCATCCTTTAAGTACCTATCTCGGAAGACTGATCACATGGAATGGAAACTGTATACAGGAAATAGGAAGTACTTGTAGAATCACCCATGGAAAAAAAGCCTTCAGTAATGTAAAACATAGGACACAAAGGGATCAAATAAATCTGTGGAAATAGCAAAATTAATTCTTCTAAATTCCCGATAATGAAAAAGAGCTTGCAACAACCAAGAAAATTAGGGTAGAACAACGAAAAAATTTTCAAAAAGTTTTAATTGTTCTATGGAAAACCAGAGGAGACTTGGAAGAGATTGAAAAAAAGGCTATGGAGAAGAATGGAAAGGATTCTGAGGCAGGAAAATTTTTTTAAATTAAGAATTTCTGGATAGAGAATAAATGAAAGAAGCATTATTATGAGGAAGTCAACAGAAAGAGGAAAGGGAACCGGATGAGATGCACGTAGAAAAATAACAGTTTTATGAATAGATTGGTAATAGAGGGAAAGACTGAGAGGGGGGAGGGGAAGGTGGAAAAAGAAGACACAGCTTGATGGCGGACATGAAGATGAAGGGAAGGGCATGAGATGAAGAGCGAGAAGGGAGGCAGCAGAAGTACCGGACGGCATGGAGGGAGAAGTATAATTGTTGAGGAAAGATTCGCATAAGAAGACCCCTCCCCAGCCGCTTGTCGCTTGTAATACGACCCCTTTGCTCTTACTCCCTCCCGCTCTCCCTACATCTCTCGCTCCAATCCAAAAACTCAGATCTTCCTCCACTCATCCTCTTCTTCTTCGTCCTGCTTTCCGAGAGAGGAAGTAAGGGAGACCGGCAGGAGGGGAGGGGGGAGGGGAGGCCGGCGAAGGAGGAGACGGTATGGGTTTTTTTTTAGAAAAAGGGAAGGAAAAAAATGGAATAGTTCCTAAAATTTTGAGCGGTTTCACGGAGCCGCTGCAAAACGCGGAGGTACTCTTTCCCGCAACGATGAGATGTTTTCATTTGCTGGGAAAAAGGTAAATTGTTCGGCTTTTGAATGAGCGCACCAGCTCTACCCTTTTTTCCTCAAAACGATCCCAAGAAAATTTAATACTTTCTGATCTCCATCTCTACTGGGTACTCGCAAGTGATGGAAAGATACGGTGATGCTACTCAGTATTAAACTACCGGGATTATATGTCGGTATACAATAGTAGTTTTATGGTTATTCTGAAATAAATAAATTTAGAACATACTTTAACTAAAGAAATGGATATACCTGCTATTGATAAATTAAAAGTTATAACCAGATAAAATTAAGTCTACATTTACACACGTAAATAAGATACCTTAATATGTTCTAAATTCTCCTAAATGTAAATTTTAAATGGTATATTTAAAATATTTGGTTATTTCACTTTACGCTACCATACGGTAAATTAAAGGTAACTTCATATTGAATATACATTCCAGAAAATATGGCTTAAAGTAAAAAAATAAATTGAACTGAAATAACGGCAGTAAACTATGTTTTATTTAATATTTGATTTTCATTCATTATAATGCATAAATTGTCATTTTTACCATACCGAAACATCTTACGTTTCGTTTAAAATATTGCTATCCATTTGAGTTTGAAATAAAATGAAAAGGGCACATTTTTTGTACAATATCGACTATGACAAACTGGGACCAATTTTAATAACAATTTTGGAAAAATATCTATCTTTTGACGAAAGAATTACATTTAGATTAAAATTTTTCTATTTCTTAAATTGGTACACGTAATGAAATAGCGATAAGAAGGCGAATAAATTTTGCTTTCTTGTTTCCTGTTATTTTTAATAGAAGTCAGACACGAAGTAAAATGAATTTATTTTCCTGGAAAGAAGAAAGTGTATCACTTTATTATATTCACAATATGTCTTGGTTAAAATATTTATTTATTTATTAGGTTTCGTCTCCTTAGTTAATGGCCTCCTAAAGAGAGACATGTTAAATGGTATTTTATTTTTTAGGATAATAACAATTATATTTCATAATATTTCATATATAAATTTACTATATTTTGTATATAAATATAAATAAATTTTATATGAAT
>WURS02000003.1:2637756-2657175 GCA_011762765.2 Rhinocypha anisoptera
TCACGAGGTTGTCTGCTTTGAATGGCTATCAAACACCAACTGCACGACGTAGCTTACTCAAAATTAGACAGTTGCCCTCTGAAAGATTACAGTTGACGGCAGCACTGTTGCTTTTGGAGTAACTGCGTGGGAAATTCAAAAAGTCACTGACTTATCTAAGCGCCCTCGTACTATTATTGGAAATAAAATTGGCAATAAACCAGTGTTATTTTGTGAAATAGCATCAAGTTACCCAGTAACTTTTACACCAGTAATTTTCAATATCTTTACTTTGTTACTCATGGATTAGCCTGCTGCTCACTACGCTATCATAAAGTTAATTTTAAAAGGCAATTGTAGGGTTGCTTCCCTGACAACCATATGGTATCTAAGATTGATAGTTGAGAGTAAGGAAAGTAAGGACTCCCCAAAAGCCACCAAACAATTTCCTATTTCGTAAAACAAATCCATGTATTGCTGTTTTAGTGTTCCAGGGCATATTAACATTTTGTTAGCATCTGTAAATTAATGCGTAAATTGGTTAGGATAGAAGAGTATTTTTTCCTCACCTGGAATTCTCCCATCTGAACAGAGGACAAGTTTCTTATCCACTAGGAAACAATCTTTCTAGATTACTGATTTGGCAAATTTATTTTACAAGTTTATTACTTAGATAATTTCATAAATTATAAGTGATATATCCATCAGTCCCAGGCTTTACTTTGTAAACATACACAGTCACTTTATGTGTAACTTAACTTCTTAATAGTTTCACAATGATTTATTTAAGTATGGATGATAATGCCACCTTTGCAATGAAACCTGTTATGCTTCCAAATGAAAATCATGAAAGTATTAGAAATCATGTTCATTAGTCATCAATTTTTAGCATACAAGTGCACACTGAGTTGTAATGAAAATCAAATTTGGAGAGGTTGGTATAATATAAAATAATTGAATGTAAAATGCAGCTTCCTCATTATGCAGCATTGTACAATCAAATAATCCAACAAAGAACCTGCAACAAAAAATTATAACATATATCACCTCAAAGAATTGAAAAATTATAGAATGAAGAATGAAAATACACTCATATCCTTCTTTCATCGTTGACAGTTGATGAACCATCACAATTCACATTAAACTAATTTTCAATGCAATACTCCATCTTTTGTTTGAATAAGTGGATTTTTCTCATATGCATGAACTGGTAGTAGCATAAGCATATTTTTGTTTGGTTCACTTGAAAATTTAGACTTCAAGTTGTATTATGGGAATTTCTTACAAAACTTGATTTCAGGACTTAGAAGTTGAAAGGCTGTTTAAGCTAAATAAGCCATATCTTTCAACATGTGAAAATTCACTCAATTTGAAAAAAACTTAATTTCATTAAGTCATCTCTTTGGTGAAATGATTTAATTTAGAAGTAACTAGGGCAATTGGAGAAAGTGATGGGTTTAGCTGCAGAGATGAAGGACGAAGTTTAAGAGAGCAAAAATATAAGAATATTTCTTGAGTGGTGAAAAAACATGTTGCATTGTTTTTACACAATAATCCCTGAGACCTAGTATTGAGGAAGTTACATTAAAAATATAAGCTCCAGCCTTTGAGATTATCCTATTCTTGAAATTTTGACTGATATGGTATTGACTAAAATTTTGATGACATGAAAGTATGAGTGTAAGTACACCAATAATGGTATTACAGGTTAATGTTTTAAGGTGAGATTACCTTCTACGTAGTACCATTCATGATGTGAATTTGGTGAATGATTTCATGATTTGGACCTTGAATTCATGTCCCCTTCCCCTAAATTTCTGGTGCTGACTTGTAGAACAAAGTCTACAGGTAAAACAAATACAATTAATAATACAGTATTTTTACTAACCAATCATGGCTTGCTTATATAATTTCTTTCTTCTAAAGGATTGCTACATATTTGGTGTACAAGGGTGACATGCAAACCAATATGGAGACAACAAACTGTTTCATAGAATAAAAAGCTTGTTGGTTAAACTATTAAATTTTGCTAGCAGAATTGAGACTGAAGGTGGCATCTGATGGGGTTATCAATTTAGCTGCTTACTATTAATGGCTCTTTTAAGACCAAGTGGCTTTTTGAAACTTGAAATGGACCCCAGTGTACTTGACCAGAATGTAAAAATCATGAATGGTCAATCAATTATTCTCTGGAAAATTAATTGTGAGTCAACTTTCTGTTAAGGAAAAGTAAAAAAGTAAAGACTTGGAGCTGAAAACATTTTTTGCATAAATAAATTGGTAAAGAAATGATTAAACAAATCCAAATTGGAAGGAAGATGTATTGAGTTCAAATGAAGCATTAACAATTAGTACTTAAATAATGATTTCCATCTGAGATGTATGCTACATTAAGTTGCAAATGTGATGCACAAGTATACAAAGATACAATTCATTAAAAAAATATCACAGGCACGGCAAACACATACAACAACATAAAGCATTACATCAAAGAATCAATTCTATGAGATAAATTGTGATGGAAAGAAAAATGTTTTCAGAAAAAATGCTCATCATATTAACATAACTTCACATGGGTCCAAGTATGCTGTCTTTTCCAACAGAATTATCTACTAGTTATAAGAAATTTCTGATACACAAAATTATATTGAGCAAGAGCTACAGCATTAATCATGGTTCTATGACCATCCAACATTTGGATAAGTATCTTTTTAATCACAGACTTCCATGGACTACAACAACTGTGTTAACACAATACATAATATTAAATTCACAAAATGATTACAGCACTTTTTTGCATATTGAAGACACTATTACACAGCATTTTTAATGCCATACCGTCAGTACACTTACCATCACACATTCAAAAAATCATTTGTAAAGCAAAGAAATTTCCAAAATATATCAACAGAAGAAATGTTGAGGACATACATAATCTTAAAATATTCCCCAATAGTGGAGGAAAATCTACTTCAAAGTATAGTTATTAAATACTCAAGATTAGCACACCAACATAATCATCAGGATTTGTTAAAATATTTTAATTCACTTAATTTCAAATGTCACCTTTCGATTAGTTCTACGAAACTCCAACAAAATTGAAGCAAGAAACATCACGGACACATAAGAAAACTATTGTGCTAAATAACTGAAAATAATTGATAACCATTTTAGCTTCACTCCATGGTATATACCTCCATGGAGTTTTGATGAAAGCATGAGAAAATTCTCTTTTGTTGGACATAGAGCCTACCTCCTCATAAATTTATATATATATTAAAAAAATGTAGAAAGACATTGTTAACAGACCAAACTTACAATAAACTATTCATGTAAGCATATAGCATACACAAGGGGAAAAGATGATCTAATGCCGGGCTGTAAGATCACTCAAAACCCAATGAAAAGACTGAAACATCTTTGGTAACCACGAGAGGTTGCAACATTACCAGAAACAAAACATGCATCCACATATGTACAAATGTTCTCAACACTTAACAAAACCCTCCTTTATCGACATCAAATGCAGTATGCAATAATGATGGAAGACATGATGCAGCAACACATATATAAATATTAAGAAAGTTTCATCCGTTAAAAGGTGTTCCAAAAAAATTCCTCACTGAGGAACTTGTCCAGCAATTACGACAAAAAGACAAGAGGCTTCCATTGTTCACGTACTCAAGCACCATGACATATATTCTTCAAAATGTTTGTATCTCTCCCATACCATGTGCTACAGCATTCACATTATTCCTGTTCATACCAAATTTTCTATCAGATTCCAACAAAATCCTGAAAACACTGATAGAATCCCAGGATTAAATATGAAAATCTATTATGGAAATGTAATCTGATTCATACATATCATTTTGGTTATGCCATCAATTTTCACAAGTTATAAAACTGTAAAGAATATATCAGTATCATAAATCACAAGGTGCCCATAGTCAAAATATGAAAGAACATAAAAAATGTGAGTAAATCATATCTGATTACCCTCGATGAATATAACTAAATGAAAATAACTGTATATAAACAAATGTTAATCTTCAGGGAGAATTGGCTTCACAACAAAACAATGTACACTATTAGAATTTAATAAAAAAAGAAACAAATCCTGTCATGTAATGTACACCTAAAACATAGACATGTCAACCATGAGAAAAGATTCATGCTTTTATCTTCTCCTCATACATTCCCCTTAAGACCAAGGAACTTATGAAACACATCTCCCATCTCTAGCTTATGAACATACTCCCTCCTTTCGGGCAGTTTATGGTAACAAATAAACACTGTGATTAACCTGTTATGGCACTCATATGAACAGAGACGTAATTATGTACCATCTATAACAAAGCACATCAAAATCCTTGCCTTCATCTCACAGTGCATCCAAACTGGTGAGCGTTTGAAAAGACACCTTGATATTGACGTCGTCCAAATCAACAAATAAAAATTAATACTTACACAAGCGAGACGCTTGAAGAAAATGAGTCAATCACTGAAGGAAGTGATGAGCAAGAATATCCTTTGTGACTGCAAACAAAGAGAGGACCTCTTCCCCATGGGGACAATGCATCCCAAGGTGGTCCTGGTGATTAATCATTGAAATTCCTTTGCAAGGACTCACCATCTCTACCTAAGCACTTTGAGGTGACCAGTATTTGTCCCAAACACTAATCCCTGACCTGCAATGGGCATCCACCGGATACAGTTTAAGCTTGCGTAGCCTTGACCTCGGCCTTGTTCAATGTCACGGATGTGCTGGAGATGCCCGATGACCTGTGAACCGCTTGTCGTCAAGCCTGTGTTGTTGTTCCCACCACGACGCAAGCCCTTCCCCACACCCTTCCCCTTTGAGGATGATGATGATGACGGAGGAGGTGAAGGATATGGTGGAGCACGTTCCAAACGGAAGAGTTGGGCCATTGTGTGGCGATCCGAAGGCAGGAGAGCCACCCTCCTCGAGGCCAACCCCACGGCCAAGTGACGACATGTTGGCGAGAGGCTCACCGACACAACATTTTGAGCAAGGGACATTATGAAGAGGCAGTCTCCAAGATTACCCCACTCGAGACTGTATATACCTGAGAAATAAAAGTATATCACTGTTTACCACATTTCTCCACATGCACGACAAAAAAAATTAAATACTAAATAAATAAAATTTATGCTTATGGTGAGAAATTTATAGATCAAAAGTGGACTTTTGTAATTCCAAAATTATTTTTATATTTCAATAATTTCCTTTCAGATCAATAAACATTACAACAATACTATATAGTACCCCATCTTTGTAGTGATTCCACCTACAATCTGCAAAAAACCACTAAAACCACCAAAAAAACCTCTTTCTTTGAAGAAAATTGCTTACAAGTAATGTAGTTCAACTTTTAGGAACGTTAAAAGTCAAGAGTACCAAATCTGTGAAATAAGGTGCATGTTCAAATAATTCATAGTGGAGATCTCTCGATTCTTCATATGCAGGAATGCCTTTGTGGGCAGGTGTACTGTCTTGATTAAAAATGAGTTTTTTTCTCCTGTGAACAAGGCCTTACCTTGCAAATTTATTTGTCTAGTTTCCGCAGAAGATTGGAATAATATTCCCACTCTTTCTTGACTTTTAAGATGATCAATAAACATAATGCCTTTTGCATCCTAAAACATCAGATGTCACTATCTTTCTGGCTGATGAAACTGACATTGTCCTCTTTGGCAACTAAGAGCTATAGTGTTATTTCTAAATTTTCCTTTAACTTGAGCACCCTCCAATTTCAGTAGAATCTGTTCTCCTGGAAATTACACAATAAATTGTGCTTTTCCTTAGTAAGAGACATTGGAAATTGAGAGGTTTCGGTGATAGAGAGTGCTGATGATGAACCCTGTCTTCTATTTAGGATGGGTGGGAGCCAACACAGAAGTACTGCTCCCTTCATGTCTTTAAGGGTGTGCCCAAGTGTCCCACCTCCCTTCTGAGTAAGAAGCAGGTGTGCCTGTTACCAAGCAATGCTTCCCAAACTAAATCAAATTCACTTCAACCCAAAGAAGGTGACAGGAATGTCAGCGAAACTTCCATATTTTGAGATGAAGATGTATGGTGAAATGCCCAGAGAAACCAATATCATCAATTCTGTTTTCTTCAGTTCAGCATGCAAATCAAAGCTCATGAATGATTTTGAATAAAATGATGCATCGTTTAAATTGACCTCTAGTCTTACCAAGCATTGTGTTGATCTGGAGTCGACCAGGGGGTAACAAAGCAACCAGCATCCGACCATTACTGGAAACATCCACGCTTGCATCATTATGGATTTTGCACTCTGGAACCACAACGTTCTGCTCTCCTGTGAGAAAAAAAACATTTTTGGTTAGTACAAAATATGTGGGTACATTAGTAAATATAAATTAGCTACTTAATTACAAAGAGTCTGTGTCTTCACATAATTAAAATTAGCACTGTATACACTAAATTGATACCACTTGGAACATATTATGCTTTTTGCTGCCTAAGGAAAATGACTTGCTCTTCTGATAAGAACATAAATAACTATCAGTAACATTTCATGTTGTTTTCTTAAACTTTATACAAAATTTTCATTGACCAAACATTATATGATATTAGGGGTGAGCCAATAATCTTATTTTTCCTAACCGACATTTTGTGCCGATAATCCGATATAATTGTACATATATTGTATACCTAATGAGGTATTAGAGATTGCTATTTGGGGCTAAAAAAATTTCTACACAATAGTTTTAAAGTATTTATTTAAAAGGTCAACATACACCATATGAAAATAAACAATGAAATCATAATTATTCCATTTCACTTCATATTTTTAGGAAAAAAAAAACAAGTTGCTTCATCTTGATTGGGTTCAATGCCCCCCTTGTCTTAGTAGACACTAAATTTGCTGAACTGAAAATCCTTTCCGATTCAATGGACCCTGATGGTGCAGTTAAAAATATTTTGGCTAATTCTGAAAGGTGAACATATTTTTAGTTTTTCAATAAATATGAGGATCACACTCAGTTGGCGGTAAAGATTCCTTAAGATAATCCTGTTGTCTAAGGGATATTTTAATCTGAGGAAGAATAATGCTGTAAAAAACTCACAACATCCCTATTTTTACTTTCTAACTTTTTTTTCAGCCATAGGCAGCCTAATAAGATCTAAACACAGTAAATATTGTAACTATGGAAAATAATGGGTCCCACATTATCCAATTTAGCGATCTTCCACTATACACAACTATTTGATGAGAAAGCCTTGAATGTGAAAGATTATCGAATTCTGCTGCTCCATTACCAATAACTGAATGAGAAATAAAATCCTGAAATATTTTTGTTTGTTAGCAAATAAAAATGTCCCTACCTAAAAACAATGGCAATTGCATAACATGCCACAGCTCATATCCTATTTCTGGGATAGCTATGTGTATAATAGTTATATTTGTAAGGTAAAGATAAAATATGATAAATAAGTTATAACAAATAAATAAAAATTCACTGTAACAAAAGAGACCAATGTTAAAAAGAAACCACTTTATATTGATTACATAAAGCATTATTTAATATTTTGAGAAGATATTTGTCACGATGCTGCTTGGAGACAAATACATGGACCATAATTATGTGTTGTCAAATAAAACCAAGAGAAAACCTGACATTAATATGACCCAGAGTTAATAAATAAATATTCCACCTTAATTTACAATGACTAAGATAAGGTCATCAGATAACACACAGCTACCTCCTGACATTTGATTTTATTGAAATTCATTTTAATAGGGATGAATCAATAAATCTTTGCCAAATCATACACTATTTGAATGTAACTCATTCTGTAGCAATACATCATTTATTATCAACTCATCCAAGTATCTTCACTGTCATCTATGTCACAGATTATAAAAATTTTAAAGATTGCTCAACATTAATTTCTAAATAACTTTAAGTATTTTTCATAATTTTTATATATGTGCTTTGATCTGGGACCTGTATTTGAAGTTCACTTTACTGCTAACAATTCCTTTTATTAGTATTAGGTGTCCACATTTGCCTGATATATAACCCCTCACATTTACAGGGCTTTTCAATAATCTATTTTTATTCATTTTTATAGGTTTATACTCACAGTCTGTATGATTATCCCAATTTGGTATATATATTCATATTTATGATGCATTTAGGAATGAAACAGGGAGCCATCATTTATTTAATTGAACAAATCATGTTGTTTTCAACAAAATCATGGCACATAGTGCATATATTAAATAATTTTATGCTTCCATTAGTACCACAGATAATCATCACACAGACAGGAGTAAGACTGATAAATTGTCACTACCAACAGGATTTAAATTATCGTTCAGTGGATCAAGAATATGAGGCAATTTATGTTCCTATTGTATTTAAGTTCTCAATTGGCATATGCTACTCACCATCTCCAATTTCAGGTATGGTGCAAGAGGAGAAGTCCCAGGCTTGTATCCTGTGTGTCACGGTCATAGTGGCATCTGCATGAACAATAGATTCTTGAAGAAATGTACCTAGATTATGCATGGAAAATTACTGATTTTGTGGAGAACAATAAAATATGAAAGTACTTTGCATGCTGAGTGCAGAGGGGAATGTCTCCAACTGTTGAAATAATATGTAGTAATGATGCAGAACTAGTCAAAAATCATCATTTGCACTATGACTGTTAGTCATTGTGCCATCAAATCTTTAGTGTACACAGAAAGAGGCTGTGATTACCCTGATTACCAGGGTTTATACCCCACACTTCACTGGATTGAGATTTAACAGGAATCAGGATCAACAATCATGGATCCTAGATGTATCATGTTATTCAAACTCTGAATACTTAAATTCTCATCCAAACGAATTGAATCAGTAAGTTGAATGAATGAACGAATCAGTAGTAAATGCAGACTCGGTGGCGGGTTAACATCCTCGTCTGCCAACCTGGAGGTCGCAGGTTCAAATCCCGACTATGTGGATATTTTAATCTCCACCTAGGGTATGCATGTGTTGTGTTACATCCTTGTTATTAACAAAATGTTATAGTGCCCACTGTAATTGGCCTATTAGTGCTGTTTGTGGGCGATTGAAAATAAATTGCACTCTATTATTGTTACCACCTGACCACAAGGTCAACTTGTAACTTTTTAATAATAATACTAACAAATAAATAAATAAAAGCACTTAAGAGAAATAGAAATAGAGAGATGTGATGTTGAAAAGTAATAAATAATAAGAGGAAAGGAAAATTTTGGCAATAATCTGGCTAATCGTAGCATATAGAGTTTCAGAATATGGTCCCAATGGTATTGCTTTTTACTTGGTTCCATTTTGAAAGTTTAATTTTGGTTTTAGTCTAGAAACTAATAAAATGTAAAACCTTAGGTAGAGAGTAAGAGAAGAATTTTCCAGAAAAAAATGACAGTATTCTAGTGGAGCTGAACGTATCCTGAAAAAATCTTTACTCGAGCAAATAAAATTTCTAATTCCCACTATGTACTGGCTTCACCATCCTATATGAGAGATATTTGAATACTACCTACAGTAAAGTTAAAATCTTAGGTACATACTTCGACTGGCTTCAGGCCCAACCCCTCCCAATAAATAATGCAAATGTAATGACTTCATGCCCCAAGTACATTTATTTGTCAGATGGAATCCTATGCAATTGTCAAAATAGTTTAAATGCCTGCATAATGGAAAGTAAAACCTTAATGTAGAGTGAAAATAACAGGTACCATAAAATTATTAATAGGTTCACTGGCGATGTATACTTTAGATACTCAATTATATTATATCCATAAGATTACTCCTACATGGTATTTTTTCCTTACAGAATGATACTATCGTAACCTATATTTTTAAAACTGGTTATAGAGAAAAATTAAAAAAAAACTATCATCCTATTACCATCCTGAGTACTCACTCTTGTCACAGAGAACACACTATACAGTCATGTAGGTACTACATCACACTATAAGGACTTTATTTCTGACAATATATAATTTTATTTCTGAAAGAGATGTCTCTCAAAATCTAGACACGTCTGGATTTTGTATCAACAAAAATTTCTACTTTTGAAAATAGGTCGAAACCTGGTGTCTGTCCATATCAACTTTCCACAGAAATGAGATTTTATTAATATACTCTTGCCTACTACAAAAATACAGGAAGGTATGAGGATGCCTGTGGGAAAATAGAGGAATTTATTGGTAGAAGTGGAGGAGCATGAAGTAAGAGAAGGAGCATCAAGAAGGGAAGAGAACTGGTTGGAATGGAGGCACTCAACAGGTTGAAAGAGCATATTGAATAACTTTACGATGAAGGGTATATGAAATATTGAAAAGTGAAGTAAGACAGACTTTGCCTAAGACCTCATGTATCAAATTGACATTATTTGCATTATCAACAAATTTATGCAAACAATGATGACAGTCGTTTGTGACTCTTCAACTGTGAAGCAGAATACAGCATCATCTTATTTTTGGTCCATTTTATTTTGACTCAACAGTTCATTTGAATATCACCTCCATATCCGTGGCTCACATTTTGAATCAATGTAACAACCCAATTTATCTAATCCTAGTTGCAAAAGCTATCACCTATAATTGACCAGTTAAAACGTAAGCTACAATATCACTTACAATATTGTTACATGATAACCCTGGGGTACAACACTTCAACTCTTTCAGCCTTATTCTGGTAGTAAAACTCGTATGTGGGGTTTGTGACAATTTGCATTTGTGATGGCCATATAGACTAACCAATAATATCTGATAAGCTCTGAAGTGAGAGTGGAACTGGTTGCACTAAAAGCTGACAAATGACTACTTTGTATGAGATAATGGAAATTGTGAAGAAAATGGTTAAATGATACTGTATATCTACTGTTTTGCTGGCATTCCAGTGTTGACCATAAAAACCATCATAAAGGATAAGGAATGGATGAGAGAGCATGTGAAGGTTGTGTGTTTATGTCCTCTACCATCGTTACAAAGCATTGTAATAATCTAATATCTGAAATTGTAGCAAAATTGTTGATGTTGTGGATGGAAGCAGAACATTTAAGAGGCTCATAATTTAGCTTTCTAATGATGCAAGTCTCTACTAACCCTCGCGAGAAATACAAAGGAGATGCTGGCAGAAGTTGCATTGTAAGTTTCAGGTGATTCAAGTATTTTAAACACCATCTGAATTAGCAAAGTGAGGATTGTGGGTTGAGTTACCAGTACTGTTACAGTGGCAAAAGAAAACCTTTCAAAAGTGCTTGCAGAAATGATTGAGGAGGGTGATTATTTACCAGAACAGGCGTTTAATGTTGATTTGAGAAGGCTTCACCAGAAAAATGTCTGAATGTACATATATTTTGAAGAAAAACCGATGCCTGGTTTAAGGTGGCAGAGTCTGACACTCTTGCTTGGAAGTAACACCATAAGGGATTGCAAGATGAAGCCTCTTCTTGTTTACCAATCTGAAAACTTGAGAGCATTAAAAATGTTAATAAACCCTCTCTTCCTGCCATCTGGAAGTCAAACACACAAGCAAGGGTTACAACTACTATATTGAAGGACTGGTAATGTAATCATTTTAATCCTAAAGTGAAGACTACTATCTCTCAAGAAAAAGATTTCATTTAAAATATTTCTTGGTGTAGGCCAATAATATTTCCAGCTATTATCCACAATATGATGATTTTAGTGTCCTCATTAGTATTTTTTTCCTGAATACAATAGTAGTTCTGCATCTCAAGGTTTAGGGTGTCATTGCATCCCTCAAAGTACATATACAGAAGTCCGCTATAACGAGTATGGCTTATAATGATGGTATCGCCATAGCGAGTGATCGTTTTGTGTTGGTTGGTCCACGTATTAAAACATAGGGAGTTCCACCGCTTATTACAAGTGGTCATATCTGCACTATTGCTATAGCGAGTACGTAGATTTTTTTTTTGCAGTGAGTGATGTTCGGGTTGCATAAATCTCAGGATGAAACAACTCATTACCTTGTCATGCCTCGCGAATCTACATAGTAAAGAAGGCTTTACAAGAGAGACTTTGTGGTGATTTTACGTGAAGAGACTGATTTTATGCCACAGACTTTCCTGGGGAATGATTAAATAACTTATCTTGGAATCTGTGCTCCAGTCTGTCATTTCCTGGTGCTATTTTTTCCTTATAGTCGATCGATCAGAATAAAAGAATATATTAAGCAATGAGCTAGACTTGTAGAAAATGTAGGAAAAGGTATTAGTTGAAGGTCAAATGGGGAGGGAGAGACTGCCTGGCAACAGCAGATCCCCTTTTCGGGTTCCTTTTTCATGGACAAGCAAGAGAAGGGATTAGTTGAAAGTCAGAGAGGAGGGGAACAAACAGACAAGGGGGTATCTACTTTTCACCAGCTCTAACCCACAGTGAAGGAGATCCCATTTGGGTGGTCCCTTTGTCTGTGTTGACCTTAGCAGGATGGCCAATCTCTCAACCCACCTCTTATTTATGGAATCGTAATTGTTAACCATAGGTCATACCTTATCTATGATTGTTTATGAAACCTTTCCAAAGATACTACCGATGCGTGACGTACATTAGTAATGAGTGCGTGAGTTTTGGTGACAATATTTTTAATTTTTTTAAATTAAACAATCTATTTTCAATACATTTGCAGATGGATTGATTAAACTACTTCATGGCTCATTTTCGCCTACTTTTGGTGCCGTTATAAATGCCGAAAGAGGTGAATTTAAATGACCGTCGGCTATAATGAGTGTGCGTTATAACGAAAGATTTTTCGTCATTTATTAGCTCTCGTTATAGCGGACTTCTACTGTACATATGCTCAAAGTATTCCAGATGCTCGCAGATGCTACTGATGATAAAGAAGGAAAGGGTAGAATGACTCTTAGGCAGTTTTTGAAATGCTGCAATGCTTATCACAACCAAAAAATCCTAAAAAAGACTAAGTTAAAAGCACAAACATTATTAGTATTTGGGAAAAACTATGTGCCTAGTTACTGTGTTTCATTGATATTTGATTTAACTAGATGAAATCATCAATCAAGTAGTTGAGCTTGCTAATGCCACCTAATTTGTGGGAGAGATGGAAGACATAGAGGAACTAATGCAATGCTACAAGGAGATGTATATCGTGAAAACAAGAAGGTCTCAATATAAATTTCTATACAATTTCTTTATCAAACTGTAACTACAGTGTTTCCTCAGAGCTCACCAGCAGCTGATCTAGAGGATGAATTACATGTGTCACCCTCAACACCTTAGTGAGAAAAACTAAAATGTTTGTGCACGTCCACCAACAACAGACAACAAACAAGCTAGTGAGTCAGTGTGACTGTAACCATCATTATGGAAATGACAGTGACCTAGAAGGCATTTAGAAAGTGTAATACGGAAGAAATTTTTCCTCTCAACTTCCCATAAACTATTTCAATGAAGTCAACACAGCCATTAATCAAATCAACACAAAAGGTATAAGAGATATTGAATAAAATAGAAGAGATAAATAGTATAAAATACTATAAAAATAAAAATACATATTATATGACACCTACTAATGCAAAAATGCATCAATAAATGAGTATTTTCCATTAAGTTAGTGTGTGCTAACTCACCACTCATTATTTTTTGTCATGAAGAAATTATGCATTAGGTAAGGAATTATCAAAGCTAAATGCTGAGGTGATTGTATAGCTGTGTACAAATGGTTGGCATTTTGGTTGATACGTAAATAAAGGAAATTCATAAAATTTCACAGTAAAACTGAATAAAATATTACTGATTTATTCCCTGAATTTCCCCATCTTGACATTGTCAACACTAATTTTCCACAATACAAACAAGGTTGGAATGAATTAATTGCGGACATCTAGGACCTACTGTAAAATAATTTTCAACCAACCAACACATAATTATTCATTATAAAGTGTGACCATGACCCACCTCTGACAAGCAGAACAAACCCTGATTACATTTGACCTAACATAACTATTAGTTTGGATTTGTGATCTCTCATTTATTCAGTTCGACGAGACGAATGAAATTGGACGTGGATGTTGTTTAAATTGGATCCCACTGTTTGGTCGAAAGTCGGAACGACCAGGAGGATTTCCTAAATCACTTACAAGGATGAATTGGCAAATTTCGGACAAGTCCGAGAAAGTGTCATCTTCCATCGGGGAAGAGATTCAAAGAAAATCGTAGATGACGCAAAAAACAGTTCGTTGTCTGCATACCCGTTTACATGATCAGGCCAAGCGACATCGGCCTGTGGGTGTAATGTTGAACAATTGCGGAGTTGGGAATTGAACGGGCATAAAAATTAACTGACCGAAAATTTTGACTGAATTAATAAAAGGGACTCTTCGATCGGATAGGTTTTGATGACCTTCCCAGTCTGATTGACACATAAATGAGTGAAACATACTGTACCGAAGTGCTTCTTACTATGGTGTTTTTTTCGATAAGTATAGTGTAAATTAAGTCGTTTTCATCTGCCGTTGAAATAGGGAGGAGACATAACCGAGTAGAACTAGAGTAAACCTTCAGATAATTTCATTGTAATATCAAATTTGAAAAAAACCGCGATTAATTCAGGTTTTACCGTAGTTACGAGCGTGTTTTTTTTTTAATTTCACAAGTATTCCGCCTCCCCTTCTTCTCCAATATGGAAACGTGGAAAATGAAAGTATTTCATCACAAAAGTGTAGAGACCTACAAGACCAGCAGGTCTTATTAAATAAGTGACCTTTAGGGGAATGGATGCCAACCTTAATTGTTTGGAGAAATGAAAAGTCTCGCTTTGTCGATCGTCATAATCAATTTCGTGGGTGTACGCGCACGTAACATTACTCGCAAAACATTTCCGATTACCGACGTTCTAGACGTTTTGGACAACTTAGGTCTGTCGGTTTAGATCCCGCTGCGGTAACTTGCGGATCCCGCTATTGATTTTCAATAGATGGACGCAAAGGCCGCCGATTCTGTCCTTACACTCAGAGCAGGGGTTATAAATAAACACCACTAAAGCTAATGGAATCCTAAGCGGAACGAAGAACGCAATACTGCGTGATGCCATCTCATGAGAACACTTCACGACAATGCCAGCTCTCACATTACATACGAGATTCCTTTATTAGGGTACATACATCAATTCATATTACCGAATGAATATTTGAGTATCATTGGCATTATACGAAACGAACAAAAAAATTAGAAAAGGAACTATTTTTTTTTCTTTTTTATGTTCGGGATTCGAAAGGGAAAACCTTAGCGGGACCTGAACCAACAGACCTAAGTTATCCAAAACGTCTAGAACGTCGGTAATCGGAAATGTTTTGCGCGGGTAATGTTACGTGCGCGTACACTCACGAAATTGATTATGACGATCGACAAAGCGAGAATTTTCATTTCTCCAAACAATTAAGGTTAACATCGATGTTCCTAGAAAGCCTTAGATATGTTAACTTATAAATACCGCTTCCTGAGGTTCATCCACACATACTTCAAAAATGCATAAGTTTCATTATTTTCATAAAACGTCATTATTATCGAGCATCGAGCTTTACCTAAAAATGATCTCGCAATACGGAGCTGAAGAAGTTGAGATATTAATCTTCCAAAGTGATTATTCTCTAAAGGCGAGCGTCACTGTGAGCTTTGTCGTGAGATACCGTCAGAGTAAAACTTTTTTTAGCATGTTCTTTCTCGTCTACTTTGTCTGAGATTTTCCTTCTACATTTTACAGGGACAGATTTTTTTTCAACTTTAGGAATGAGTAGAGACTCCTCAGCATTAGTTTGTATCGTTTAGTACCAAGTATTACTATCAGTAGTACTATTTTAGTACTAAGTACTACCATCATCACACAACCATCATCAGATGCTGGCAATACTCGGGACAGTTAAACGGGTCTCTCCAATTGATTCTCTCGTTCCCACGCACTACATACGTGCACGAATTCATGTGCGGCATTTCCTTCTCCTTCCCCAAAAGGTTATCGTCCTGTAACTTAGTCCAGAAGTATCCCACTGCCCACATTTTTATTCTCCGTCGAAGTATTTTCCAAGGTTTGTGTTCCTCAATATCACTTTCCTATAACGCTAGAAATAACGCAAACCCTAAACCACCTCATCAACCAAAGGGTCTTTCTGATAAAACATCACAGGTGTACAGACTGCAATATGTGAACTTCACGTATTCTAAAAACTGAAATAATTTCGAAGTTTTGGAGTGGCTGGATGGGACGTCAAGAGGAATTAACCGATGACTCGGCTCTCGCAGAACGTTCTGCGGAGAGGCTATAGCTGCCTAATAACTAATAATATCTATATGACACTACGTTATCGGATAGATAGTGTGCGTTTAAACGATGAGCATTGAAGGAGGAGATGGAGAGAGAAATAGTGTCCCTCCGGAGTTTGATCTGGTTTTAAACTTCTCGGAAGCGACGTGATCCCAAGAACTAGAGGAGGAATTAGTGGTTAAGTTTCGAAGTTAATAATGACGGAAATGGCATGATGAGAAGGATTTCATCAACGATGAATCCTTTTAGATGGGCGTGAAAACGATGATTGATATTTCAGATATTTTTATTGTTACAGATTGCCAATTTATAACACAAGCACACTTTTATAGAACAAATAAGAGCGAGCGTTAAGGATTAGCAGTATTGACCTTTAAAACTTTATTCGACACTATTTTTTCACTGCAATTTAAATGCAGAAGAGGATTGTGGAACAAAGAATTTTGAAAGGAGATACTAATTAGGAAGGCCGGAGGTGAACAGATAAAAAGAAACTTTCGATTTTTGCTTAAGTAATCACAACGGCCGATGAAATAAGGGACCATTAAAATAAAACAATAATTCCAATACAATTTGTTGATACTTGAAAGGATTACAAATTTATTAATATCTTGACGATATGTAGGGGTGTTAGCCGCAGGAAAGGGCATATCTATATTTCGTATAAATCCTTGTAATCTTTACGTGCAATAGTTATGCCAAATAATATTTTGTTTTACTAAAATAATTTTAGGATTTAATAAACTTTAAATAACCATTTTGATATTGATTTTTCTTTACTAAGGATTCAAAAACACCTAATTTTACTTAATATGTCTTACATTAATATTTTATGGAAAGGGCCGGATTTTCTCGGCAGGATCATCGAATCTTTTGATGACACCCCTTTTTACATATCTATATCACTACGGTCATAATATTTGGATTTTCAACGTAAAATATAATCTTTCAGTAATATTCTCAGCTCAAATTTCTGGACACAGTTCTTTCATTAATATGTTTTCTTTCTATATTATCTTTTTGCTAATAGATACTGTGTAAAGTGTATACGATATGTTCCAGGAACTCGGTGCTAGGGTTCACATATAAGAAATGAAGACGTCAAAGCATGAGAATGATTAAAATGAGGAAGATTTAGTGTAAGTATAAAAGGAACACGACATACCGGTCGTCTCAAGATTCATAAGATTCATAAATCTATACGAAAAAATAGGTTGGTCAGCTATATAAAAATGGTGAAAATTATATGGAAAGTTAGAGGAAGACCAGAAAGACAAATATGAACAAGGAGGTTAAATAAAAAGGGTTCTAGGACTATATGTAACAATAGTGATAATTCAGATATGTGAGAGTATCCATATCCGAAAGTAAGAATGGAGGATTGTATTCATTGATTTTTTTTGTCTCGAGTCGTGCGCCGATTTGATTGGGTTGAATGATGATTGAATGAATGAGGGAGAGAAATTGATTTGGTTCTCACAGACACATTAGATTACAATCGAGAGAAAAGTCATACTTGTCCGCTGAAAAATGAAACACGAATTTTTCACTATTAAACTGCAACAACTGTTAATCAGGTTGTGAATGCAAGATTTGAATATTTTTAATGCAAACATGTTTTAGTTGCTAGGGTAAAGGAGAGGTCTTAGTAGCCCAGTGGGTAGAGCGAATCGCTAATGAATGGGAGACTCGGACTAAAGACCCGGTGACCCCTCTGGACACCTCGAGCTAAAACATAACCTGAGAGATTTTTGGGTTGTCACATCTTCATGGGAAACCGCAGGTGGCAAAGGGAAACCCTCTGACCTAATGTATGAATTTTCACACGCCACGGTCTTGTACTTAGTAATAGGAGAGCTTCTCCCTCGTTTAAAGGTTGACTGTTTTATTTTCCTACGAGTAAATAAAACATTTTCTTCATGATTTCACCCTATAGACTTCCTTTACTGGTTAAGGAAATAAATAAATAAACTTTTCCTTTCACACACATAAAAAAGGAGACGAACGAATGGTGACTAGGAAGAGGAAATGTCGTGTGTCACCATTATCGGTCTTCCAGGAGAACGAGCTTTTCACTTTACATCCACTTGTTGCTCGGAAATGGTTAACGTTTCGTTTTGAATTTCGACAACATCCACGTCTAAATTTACTTTTTTTTACCACTTTTTTACAAAATTTACAATAGTATAACCCTCCGCATGGACTTCGACCTCTGGACCGTTGAACTTACCTATATCCATCATTCCCTTACTTTCAATATCACGAGTTTAAATATTAATCGAAAACCCAAAATTCCCTTTGATAGTCTCCCCTTGCCACTCCCTTCCCTCCTTCCTCTCCTCCCCTATCCCATACCATATATCATCAGCCAATTCTCCCTGACCGAGGAAGGGTAAAGCGTTCCTTAAATATTTCTCCCTAATGTGAGTATTGTTTCTTTTTTATGCGTGTGTGTAAATATATATAAATATACATATATGCATATATATATATATAACAAATATAGTGGAGAACATGGAAAGAGCGGAGACACAAATAAAATGACAGTCACAGGAATTAGTTCTTACGTTTCGGCGGGTGGACCGTCTTTGTCAACGACGTAGAGAGTACAGTTCTCGCTGGTGGGGAAAGCCGGTGGTCTCTGGGGTAGGGGGGAGGGGTTGGAGGAGAGTGGGAAAGGAGGGGAAAAAGAGGGAGGGGGAGGAAGAAGGCGTGGGTGGAGGAGACTGCAGCGGGGAAAAGAAATAAGGTAATGGGAATTTTATTATGCTCATCTGGACACATGCACGTATGTACAATCACGCAATTACGCATATCCTTAGATATAAACGTACACCTACACTTACATACAATATACTTTTTCTTATAAATACACACATATATATATATATATACACGCACACACACAGGCGCAAGTATAGAAACATGTACACATCCGCACGCACATACATACATGCATACAAGCATCCATACACACTTGCATATAAACAAATACTCAGGTACGAGTATAGTACAAATACTCAAATACTCGTACATACATAAGAATACACGCGAAACCACACATATACATATGCGCATGTGCACGCACAAACGTGTCTG
>WURS02000003.1:2693129-2712979 GCA_011762765.2 Rhinocypha anisoptera
GGGGGGGGGGGGGGGGGTAGGGGGGGGGGAAGGGGGGGGGGGGGGGGGGTGGTAGGAGAAATTAGTGGAGTTTTGAATGGAAAAGTTCTTAGTGACGTGGTGAATGCACCACAAATAACGTAGGTACACGTGGAAAATTCCTTAAGATACCAGAAATATCAGCCACTATAAGCTAAATGCTACCGTAGAAAATTGATCAATTAATACCGTAGTTTCCCGGAGGTGAGCACAGAGCAAACTTATTCTTATCTGAAAACCATTTTGCATTTAGAAGCAGGAGAGAACACTTTATTGAAATACGGTGACATCTAAAATGTCCTGTAAAACTTTCAACAATTTTGTCCACTAAGATGAACGTTTTCTCGAAATCCACAAGGCAAAGTTTTGACGTTCAAAATCCTGACTGTTTATATCTTATATTTTATGGATTATAAACAGGCAGAATTAACAACATCACCACGATGACACAGTTTATATGTTGATTTAGAGAAAACGTTCAGCTTAGTTGGAAAAATTGTTGAAAGTTTTACAGGACACTTTAGAAAGAAACTCTGGATAGATAAGCATTTCAATAGAAAACGTAGTAATTAAATTTTCTAGAAAGAAAAAAGGTAAGTTAAATGAGGTTATAAGAGCATACGTTGGAACAGGTAGAATACATCAGTAAAAAATTGATGCCGGGAACCCTAAGTAATGACGTAAATATAAGAGCAGTGAAAAATCCTCATAAGGATAGCGTTTCACGGTTCCAAAACTCGATCGTTGAAGATGGAAGATGAACGTAAATTAAAGGCCTCTGAAAAGTTGGTGTTACGAAAATAGAGCAAGTAAAATGGGCAGGAACAAAATCAAACAAAGTTTAAAGCGTCGTAGGACAGGATGAGTAGTTTTTGGGGAAAATCCGCGGAAGGACGAAAAACTAGTAGATGGTATGGGCATTCATTGTTTGAAAACTGCTGAATATTGAAATAAATTGTAGTATGTTGGATAAGTCAGGTGAAAGTAAGAAATTACGTAAGAGGGATTATTATAGAACGACGGCGGATAGGACAAATCTAGAGCCGAAGAGGGATTTATCGTAGTGCAAGGTGCGTTTTCTCCTCGTGGTGTTCACCGTGGACTTAGGTCTAACTGGCAGAGATTGTATCACCCGACGTTTCGCGACCAAACTGCCGGTCGATATTTCAAGGGAAACGAAACCTTTCCTTCCCCTGGAAAAGTAACCGGCAGTTTGTTCGCTAAACGTCACGTCGTGTGCGACCCTTGAGAACAAACGGAAATTTTCCCGAAATCAGTATTGCCCGCGAAAGCTTCAATGAAGAACATCCTTTTTTATTACCAAGCGGTGAAGTGAGAGGAGGGTTGGAATAAAATTAATTTCAACGAATTTTCGATAAGTTGTCACAATAATTAGAACGAAGCCAAAAGCCAGCTCAGCCGGAATAAACTGGGGGTAGCGTGCTCCCAGGATGTTCCAAAGGCCCTGGGTTCGAGCTCCGCCTAGGGTATGGGTACTGTGTTTGTCTAAAAAGTGTTTTTTCTATGATTGCAAGAGGTGCTAAATAACCATAGCCATCGACGCCCCCTGTTAAAAAAATACAACTGCTACGAAGCCATAAAAAATTAATATTATTTTAATTAATTCGTTCACTTAATATTATTCCATCCCGTTCGTAAAATCTATCCATCTCCCAACTTCTACACTTGTCTAAAGCACAGTGGAGGGGTTAAACAAGAAGCGACACCAGCATGCAATCGACCGCGTTCCTCAGAAGTGCGTGAATCGCACTCCGATTCACTAACAATCACCGAGTTCCCCGCGACAAGACCAGCAGTTCGAGCATTTTCACCGGAGCGTTGTACCTGTTAATTGGAGCTGGCCCACATCCCATCTGATCGTCCCCACTCTCTCGAAAACCACTTAAATTCTTCCTCTCTTCAGTCGCTCCTCCTCCGTGTGCTCTCGCCTGTGCCTCTCCTCCCTCTTTCTCTCTCTCTTTCTCTCCGTGGCCGCGTCTATTGCAGTCATCTTGGCGTGGCATGGAGGAACGTGGAGCCCGCTATCGATCGCAAATGGATGATGCGCAAACCACCACGCGGACAGAGACCTCTTCGTGCACGCGCGCCCCCTGTCCCACCGAGATATTAAACAAAAAGGGAATGAGAGTGCGAAAGGCGGGATCGCGATTATAGGATTCACTCGCACACCGAGGGTGGGGGGATCAGAAGACTCCCACAATTCAGGAGCCCCACCCTTGCCGCTCCCTCGAACCACTGGGGATCCCGATGGGGATGTCTAAACTACGCGCTCTGAAATGCCGTTGCTATTTCAGATTCCTACAGTTGATTCATGCGCCGAAATTGCCGAATGAAGCCAACTTAATAATGCCATAATGCTATTCATCCCAAGGTGGGAATAAATAACACGGAAAATTACGAAGTCACCGCCAGCATTTCAGCTACGACTTTACCCTTTCAGTCTGATTCTGACACTTCTGCTGTGCCCACACTTTGAGTGATTGAGGACACAACATTGTAATTATTAAAACACAAACTGAAACATCACGGAAAGTTGTACAAATTAAAACGATGCATCCCAGGCTGGAGATGCTCTGCGAAACAGGAAAACAAAACGAAAATGCCAATGAGTTCTTCGACCCCGGCTGCCAATACGTGTGCTCGCAGGATTAATTTGTGCTCCGTACGCTCTTAGAAGAGAGTGACGTCACATCGGATTTAATTCCTCGCTTTAAAATTTCACGTACACCTTTCCGTTGTCCCTCTCACCCCTCCTCAGTACAGAATATTAACAGAGATTGCCTTAGAGACTCGGTTCGACTGCTCTGTAAATGTAGAAAATAACTCAAGTCCAACAATACATGAATGTTGGATGAAAGTCCAACAATACAACATGTTTTGAGCAAACACGGCACCGCGTCAAAGGCATACCGTTTTACTTCGTGATGCAGAGCATCTATCCCGGGGTCCCACGGATATCTCTCGAAGTGGAAGGAACGACTGGTTGTGCGACGGACTACCTTATCTTAAAGGGGAAGATTTGCAAATCAATTGAACGTCATGGGAGGCACGGGCTCTCACGGTGTATCTCACGGCAGGCGAGGAACGTTGAGACGCAAAAACCTTTGCATTAAAGTTTATAATACGCGTCACACGATACAATACACGCAGATGAAAGAAAGGTTTTCCAAAACCGCCTACCACACCAGAGTACTTGCCTATAATGCTATCCGTTCAAATGACCTTAGATGAGGCGCTTCTAGAAATCCATTTATCCCCCGACACTTTTCAGCGGTCGCAGGTGAAGTGTCACGAATACGGAAAAAGTACATTTCTTGCATTTCCCATCAGGAACTCGTTTTCTAACATGGAGAACGTTTTCCAAAGCCCAAGCTGTTTCGTCAATTGAAAGTGATCATTTAAGAATCACCGTTTAAGAAACATAGAATCAAGAATTTAGGAACCGTTGTTTTTCATTTGTTGTTTTCCTACACGTTGTTTGTAAGTCCAGCTTTTGCTTTTTTAAATTACTACCGTTAAAAATATTTTTGCTAATTGTTCAATGCGAAAATTCAAATAGTCCCTTTGCCTTCCTCTCTCAAATATCCAAACCGCTTAAAAAAAAAAGATAAAGCTCCATGCCAAATGTTCGTGTCATACCGCTGTAACGTAGACATGTATAGGTAATGAGTAAAAACATCAATCCGAGTAACAATTTTCAACTCCCTATAGAGGCATATTTGAAATTCGATATTTTTAAGAGCCTGAGCACACTCAAGCTCTTTACAGTGAACAAACCACTAACTAATAATGAATACAATGACATGATACCAAAATATATGATTTTCATGTGGCTATAATTTAATTTTACCACTACATCATAGTAGAAAATAAATATGTTTAACCCAGTGTATCGAACAGGTTATTTGACGCTAGCGCCGCATCCACCTCCACTCCGTGGGTGCAGTGAACTGCCGCATACGGCGAAATGCTCCACGCATTTCGCCAGCTTTAAAACGTCTGGCCGACGCCGCGCCTTGGGTCAACGCACGCTCCGCAGCCCCATGAGGTGAAGGCACGGTGCGATTCGACAACGGCAGATGGAGAATGCTGAGGACGGCTTCACTTTTCATCAAAATGCAGTACTTGTTTCAATGAATAATTCGCATGTGGGGGGGGGGGGCGTCGATTACATATTAATCCAGCCACCCGCTCTCCATGTGGGAGTTTATATGGACTGATTCCCCAAATTAAGAGTATAGTGGACTTTTTCTTATGTTTGTGATTTTTGTTGTGCCAATTGTATGAATTACAGGTGACTAATGCACGGGAATGTAAGTTTAAGTCCAATTAAAATTATTTATTCATAGTGAATTTAGGAAAATAAAATCCAGAAACAAAAGAAAGGTCAAATAAAGAACATCATCAGTTTTTCCGAGTTTACATTGCGTTTTATAGATTGAGGCCGCCGCAAATGTTATTGATCGCAATTTAATTATAACTAGCGATAAGTGAAGTGAACTCGAATGATGTATATTCATTGTAAATGATGCCTACTACTGACCCCGTCCCTCCGTATGAACGGCATGACTCCGAGGAGGCAAGTCAAGGTGAATATTGACTTTTTTATATTTAGAACATTGACAGACGTCGTGTGAGGTATTCTTTTCTTCTTCGTGAATTTTTAATTGTGTGGTATTATTCTAGTAAAAATATACTCTCCTTCCAAAGGATATTTGTATGCAAATGTGTAGTTACCCTCTTTGTTCAATCTTATTTTGTCACGGACATTAGTAATCGTATACAAATGTGTACTCATATTTTAATGTCTCTCACTAAGAGATCATTTAAGGGCTGAAGAAACACTCCAGACACTTTACTGACCTCATCCAACCATAGAACGAAGCTTTGAAAAAGCTACGCAAATATGATTTGCAGACTCGTGCTTTCGTAGTTCTTTATTTTAAAATTACAAAGAAACGTTGATAATATTATTCCGCTTCCTACCAGTTGTTTGGAGTGATGATCGTCATTCAACGTAACCAGCAAATATAGAGTTAAATTTTAACATAAAGTTTCATGGATGTAATCATCCATGAAACCCAAGTTAGCTATCCAATTATGCACTTTTGAGAGAATCCATCAAGGATCCGATAGCACCAATCAACTTCATCTCACGGACGGAGGAGCTTATCTTTCAATGTACAACAAAATCTGCCTAGAGTGATGGTTTTTTAAATAACTGTTATATTTCCACAGAAGAATTCTTCTGTGGAAATATAAGTTAATTAAAAAATCCATCACTCTATCATGGAATTCCACCAAGTGACGGCCTCCACAGTGAACTCTGAAAATCTGCCTAATTCCCAGTAGGCAACAAGGAAAACAAACTCAATCGAAATTTTCTAAATCTGAACTGATTAGCTCTCAACTGCCTGGCAATCCAAAACAACAGCATTAAACCTGATGATCAGAATTTACATTTATTTGGAAGAGCTAATCGAATTCAACACGTCTTATGAAACATAATATACAAGTACAGTTGCATCGGTGTTTCCAGCTTTAGTATTACTTTTAGACATATTTCGTATTATCAATTCACTGCCCTTACCCTCAAATCATCTAAAAAAATTATCAAGTAATAATATTTCATTTCTACTTAAATATTCTCAGAAAACAAAGGTATTTCGAGAACACAAAATAAACTAAATACTGACAAAATAAATCCATGCATATCAATTAACATTATATTTTCCTCGTATTAACAGTACATTATCCTGATCGTTATTCGACAAAATACACCTTTTCACATTTGTGAAATAATACCTACAGATGCAAATTTCTCTTCTGCTGCGAGTATTACATTAAATTGTGATCATAATTTAGCTGTAAAAATGTAACCAATGTGGTATCAGGCAAGTGACACATACCGGTGTACAAGACGCATCCCTGTGTCTCCTTCATTGTCTCGGCAATCAAATGGGGATTATCTGAGCTGTACAAATTGACACATAATAAAGTTAATGCAACACGTACACTCTAGCTTCATTTCCATGTAACAGTTATTCGTTATATTCTTCAAGTAGAAATCCTGGTGTAGAATTCCGACGGCAACACACTTGCGGGCAGACAAAAAAATGAAAGATTCACCGCACGGCAGTAAAGGAGGTCAATTCAGTAACGCAACGACACAGAACGCTGAAAGAAAATGAGGATATTATTCCTGTCAATATTTCAAATCAGCGAGAATTAAAGCAATAGAATTCATACATCGTGAATTGTAGTTAACCTAAATATGTTATTAGTTAACAGAAATTCTAAAGCAAACAAATCACGCTTTAACCCAAATGTACTTACACCTGATGATCACATTGGCATTCATTGAGGAGTTGAGGAAGTGGTAGAGAGAATACATTAACATAACTGTTCTGTGACTAAACATTCATTTAGCAAGGTTTAAACTTAAGGTACTATAAAACATTTTTTCGTTTGAATTCACATGTAAGATAGCAATCGATTCCACACGCTCATAAACCCCTTGCCGTGTCAATCATTGATCCAAGCTAGCAAATTCCTCAAAAATCATACCTTCCCACTGTCCCCCCTTAAGACAGTGCCGTACATAAACTACTCTCCACACACTCCAAATGACCCTAACCTCCCTCAAGAGCTCAGCCAACAAAAGTAATTTGCAACCCGTCGGAAATCGAGTATATTCTGCGGAACACCAATTTTCTTTTTCCACATCATGAAGTTCTAACAATTGATACAATTTACGAAAAAAATTCCTTCGCGATCTACTTTTTGAAATTTATCCAATAAATTTTTGAATCCTTATAAAGGAGTGAATTCGCTTTTGTCTAAAGAAATGGCTTCCCTTTAAGACATGACTACTATTCAAAAAGATGCGGTCTATAACCAAGAAATTTAGTCTTTGTGTTCACAATGAGAACGGACGTGATTGAGTTGGAAACTCCGGAATTACACTAAATTCGCCATGGACTTGGGTTGCATGCTAACATGACATCCGCTCTGTGATTAGATTCTGGAGAAGTAAAATACGACAAGACTGTCAACACCCAGTAATAAAAAGGACTCTACCTATTCATCTAATCAAAATAAGTATCGGTGTGGGAGAAGCGCACATACATACCATCACGTGCTGGTTTGTATTTGAAAATACAAACGTATAGAAATTTCAGGGGTTTCATGTGAAAAACACGTCAATAGAATAAAGCGCTACAAATATGAGAGCATGTTCGGGTTTTGAACTTGAAATGTGCCTCTTCTCCTAAAGATACTGAAGCATATTTCCTGATTTCACTAAATCCGCATTTATGCACGAGCTTTACGATTCAAGCAACCACCCTAAACCGGGAGGAAAAATATACAAAATGTGAAAAAACAACTTTAATAACGGCGGAAGTGAAGCGAAAACTGTTTTACTAATAACGAAACAATAGTAAGAAACAAAAATAACCTTCGTAATTTCTGAACTTGTTTCGTGGAATATATTCATGATAAAAGAACAAACATCCCTATGTTAATCACGATCCCTGCATTAATTAATAGTAATGTACATACAACACACCTGATGATCTCAGATAGAACGTCATCAGGTCTAATTGGAATTACAAATGTAAAATAGCCAAGCGTTTATACTTTCGAAACTTCCGAAAGGATTAAAAATTTCTTAATTAGTTCATAATCATAATAACAGTACCACAAATTTAGTAAAATTGCCAGCACAATTATGTACTGGAAAAATTATTTAAAATATTAGCGATGTGAAAAAATGTAGAGAAATTTTTAATTTTCACATTATTACACCTAACACGTGTGGAGATAAAAAGTTACAGCGGAGTGATTACGCATGCACACATTAATGTAAGTGAGCTACCACGCGGCGAGGGTACACTGCAGCACAATGAGGACCTTCAACAATTGTTGATAAGGCAATATTACTGCGAAGTAAATGCACCATTTTTGAATGAAGACTGGAGCGGTTGTGCTGTTTAGGTATTACCTTGGGATTGTGAAGGAGAGGGATTATATCTGTCAGAGATGGAGCCGCTCTTATTTAGGAATAGAGGCGACAGCGTACTGCGACGAAAAGGACAACAGGATAATAATGCAACACTCCAAAAAGCAAAATGTTGTACCGACTGTAATTATCGCAACAATACTAACCCTCGAAAATCACCCACAAATTTCACTTTCTCCTTGCTTCACGAAATGATGCATATTCTTCCCTTAATTTTTAATTCCACTTAAATTCTATATCTCATATCCTAGGGGTAGGAGAACTTTGTAAGGCGTTCCGAATTCTTTTCGATAAATAATACTTCGTCTTTAAAGCAAATGAAGTCCTAAGAAAATTTTTTTTATTCGGATAAAACTATATGAGGCAACGAATAATATGCGAACTGTTACGCGAAAGAAAATTTGACATTCATGGAACTTAAGTGTAACATTTCCTTCGGATTTTTTTTCAAAATCCCTGTGCGTGTTCAAAAATTAAATAAACCCCTTATTTTTAGAATAGAATGCAATAGAAAAACCGTTTACATGGTCGCATTTCCCAACAACTTTAACAGAGTTATCGCAGGATAAACATTCTAATAAAACTGGTCACACTGCTTTATGTCGCGTGATCAAGCAAATAACGCCGAGGATTGGAAATGAATTGGTCCGCTATATGAAACCTCGTTACCTCCAAATCATTGCAAAGTTCACGGCAAGTTTTTATGCACCTGAATACTTATTTATGTTCACTCTTAAGTGCTTAGCCTTTCTATAAAATGAGTGCCGAAACAAGAATTCCACCAGGTGCCTCTGGATAGGCATGCCTGGAAGCATTGTTGTTGACCGAAAACGAATAACGCAGACACCATCTGCCTTTTACAGTTTCTACGCACAACCCAGAGTGACGCAACGAAAAAAATAACTCTATAAACAATTAAAGTTTCAATTTCAACAGACATGATGATGCCTAAAAGATCCCTAAATTGGTACCAGTAAATCCAGTACTCGAAAATTCAAGAGGAAAAAGATCAATTAACCAAATGTTACGCAGGTCAGTAAGACACAAAAAATGAGCTTAGCGAATCAAATGTATCGGATTTCAAAAAATGGTAGGACAGCATAAAGAACTGTGACAGTAGGATGTGAGAAATCAAGGCACTTTTAGGAGAAAAAATGGCGAAATGCATGGTTAGTATAGTATAAATTAGTGAGACAACTAAAATTGAGTTAATCTATGGGAATCTCTAAAAAAAATCAGGAATCTTAATTCTAAATAGCATATAGACAAATTCTGCCGTGCAGATGGAGTATGAGCAATTCCTACAAAGGGTGACTCAAGGAACTGCGTTTACATAATGACCATCTAAAGTATACATTGCATATACTAGTTGTGACCGTAGCGTATGCACGGCAACTGGATGATCTTCCACTCGATGACTATGTCAGAGAAAGAGACAAGACTGTATACAGGTGGCGTTTGACTTAAGGATTAAATGTTACAGATGTAATGACGCCTCAATGCTGTAAAGCCGTTATTCGGAGAATTCCTTACGCACAGTATCCACAGCAGATTGTTACTATTGGTTCATTCCGCAACCGTAGATTAACGAGGGAAATACCGGCGCCTCTCATAGCAGTATCGAAACCGGCCTAAAATTTTTTTTCCGCAATGAAAACGAGCATACTTCGAAACAGAATCTCCCAGAAATCCGGATATGCTACATCGCAGAAATACACTAAAAACGCAACATCAAAATCCTCAACCGTGTTGGCTACTACACTCGCAAATGCCTAATTAAGCGAGACAAATTAACGAATGGCACACTGCCAAATGACACAAGCAATTTATTTCTTGAGTTTTTTATTGGGGGCCCTGAAGGGGGACAGTACATTTTTTTCAATAATCATGCAAATCATGGAATTCAGCAGTCACTAAAATCAGTACAGTAGTACAAAAACGTATAAACCCAGCAAACTGATCTCAAAAAAGTTGTTTTGCATAAGTTGTACAATTGGCACACGATATCTCTTCCGGTCGGCATGCACTGACACAACAGTAGGGCTATTTTTTTTTACATACCCGACTCAGAACGTCATTTCACCCTACGGCAACCCATCAACTATATTGCTTTTAATAAAAAAATCTTCCAGGCATGTCCACATCAATAATTCTTCTATCGACCGTCACAAATACTTCAAAATGTATCCATATCTCGCCTCAAAGACACACTTGCTGTTAAACTCCCTTCTTCTTCGTGGCCTTTCTCTTTGTACCGCCGATGGAAGGGCACGGCCGTTTCATTCCTGAAACCCCAGTGTACCCGGCAGACTTGCAGGAAGGTGAGAAAGAGCACGATCATTTTTCTTCGAAGAGAAGGAATAGAATACGAGTGCAGAGGACAAGAATAATAAACCTCATAAAAAAGGAAACGCCCCATTTACCAACAACAGAGGCGAAATTTTGATGCACAAGCGACCACAATTTCAGGGAAACTTGCAACGGCGACAGCAAAATCCTCCATACTTAATCGAACAAACATTACCCTCCAAACATATATTATATATGATATATTAGGAACGCACACACAAACCACAGATATATGTATTTTCTTCATCATTTAATTAGCCATAAACTTTTTAAAAATCCGAAAGAGATCCAATCAAAATGAAGATCAAAAGAAATTTGGAAACTGCCTCTCCGTCAATTTAAATTCCCCCACATCTCGCATCGTAAGCCTTATCAATGGAATTGAGGCTGTGCGGATGTCAAAACCCAAAAAATTTACACCACAAACTTTATACAAAAAATTTTACTACATTTTTTTGTTTTAAATTTCGTGGTTTGCAAGCAAATTTTGTTTTCCTCTTTTCTCAATATATATATAAGGCTCATGCAAATGAGTCGCGATTTATCATAATTAAACAGAAATTTGCCAGAATCCACCAGCATTTTTAACATAGCACTTTTTTTTACTGAGCATTGTTGGAAAACTTTACTCTCCAAAATAATAATAATAATATATCATTAAATGGCATTACTTTTTCACTCTGTATTTAGAAGGATTCCTGCAAAATCTTTACATTTACATATAAAAAAATGACACCATTCATCACAGTGCATGCTAAAGAAAAAGGGACGATGGGCATAAGAGGAGCATAAGGAGCTTTTTTGCGATGTCATGGGGGTCGGGGAGAGAGATAGCGGGAGAGAGAGATACAGATAAAAGGAGAAATGGCAGCAAAAAGCATCTTGGATTGTAGGAACACAAGCGTCAATTCCCTTTTACATCCAAAAACGAGCCACACCTTAGAAAAAACTTCCAATTAACTATACATCACAACAAGTCAGGTAAATGGGATTAAATTAGCATATGGATACCCATCACATTCCTACAACCCGAGGGAAAGAGCATTTACCACTGCCACATTTTTCCAAAGAATTGATTGGGAATTGTGTCTAAAAAGTAATATACAAATGACCCCAGGGAGAGCACAGAGAGGAAATGCATTAATCAAGGCGGTGTTGGGAGGGTCGAAGGTTGCCAGATCGTAAGTAATGAGGAGGAGATGGTCAACCATAGAAATTAAGTCATCCAAATTACATACAGATGCATGGCTGCCCTGTTGAAAAGAATCCCTATCCACAAAAGGGGAAAGGGTGTTCTCAAATTCATTGATATTGACCTTGAAGTTTGAAAAAAAGTCTCTCTTGGAAAAGCATTCACATGGTCCAAAGATCTTGAATTTAATTTCTGCACAATTTGAAGATTAAACATAAACCATTAAAAATTCCTCTGATGGAAAAAAGATTCAATTCGACCACCAAGAGCCACTGTGAACCACCAAAACTCATAAAAAAATCTGTTTCACAACAATTTCCAGGCATTTTCGGCACTTTTTCCAACAACCACTGATCGTTGAAAATTAACAGCAAACAAGGATATTTCCAGCAAACTCTCCTCACGAAATGGGCACTCTCTCCACCACAACGGGTCGCACACAGGTTTTCAGCACGACGACAAGGCAGAAGGACTAGAAAAACTTTTATTTTGAAGGATCACAGGACAGCCGGAGAGCAGGTGGTGCGCACAGCACAAATCCACACGAATGAACAAGAGGCCACACACTCTCTCCCAACGAATCACTTCTCCATTCCACTCGGGTGGGACCCAGCCGTCGTGTATGCCCTCCTCCCCTTCGGCCCTTGCGCCTTCCTCCCTACACACACCACCTCGGAGGAGAGGAGACCCAAAAAAATATCCTCTACCTGCCGTCGTTTGCAGACAGTTCCCAAACAGCTCAGCATCGCCACCAAAGCCAGAGCACTTTTGGGGACAAAAGATGGGGAAGGAGGGGAGGGGAGAAAAGCATTAAAAAAAAGGGAGGAGGAGGAAGAAGGGATTTTGGATCAGGCATATATATTTTTTTTGAAAAGGGGTTTCACAAGGGGAACGAAAAAAGTTCAAGATTTCACTGGACGAGTTTTACTCCTCTAACTGAACAATTAGCCGGAACCATAACGCACACACATTTAACTGTTCGCTGTTTTGGAAAAAAAATCTCTCTCCCATTTTTTCTGCTTTTTGTAGTTTTACTCCGAAGTTCTGATGCTTTTTTAAATTCCACTCATAACCTGGTTTCTGCTTGTGTTACCAGGTAAACAGCCCTAAATCACTACCTAGAAAAAAAAATAAAATGCTGTTGTAAGCAAGATAGACATCCAGACCAAAAATAATAAATGGGAATCTTCATGAAATGAAAAAAATGGAATACTGGCAATGTGTCATTCCCTTGCCAATTATATAACGTCAGTTATTTCCTATAAACCTAGTACCAAAGGAGACAGTTTCAAATGTGAATAGTTCTAATCAGTCAATAGTGCAAAACTAGTAACATTTTCCAAAACAATAATCCAAATGTTTGAAAAAGAGAAGACATCAAAACTCCATATGAAACAAGAAGTTCAACTTAATCCCAGAAGCCAAAATGAATATCAAAAGAACTAGTAGTAACAAAGTAACTAACTCTGAAAAATAAAAACAATGACAGGGTTCTCCAAATTGTGTCTAATATCTCTCCTATACGATGATCCGATAGCACAGAATTACCAGAGAGTTAGATCTGAGAATTGGTGATACTAAATGAAATCGAAAGTTTATATTTCCAATTAAATCACACTTCTTTCACCTAAAGTGGAAGTGTCCACTTAACACTTTCGTGCCGGAGCCCTAAACTGGTATGCAGCTCCTGCATACAAGTGTGATACAAAATAAAGGTCGCCCATACTGGGGGATGATTCTGAACACCAGATATATCGGACGTTTGGTGCGTAAGGGTTAAGGCTCAGTACAATCGAGAATAACTCACTTAGTTAATATCTAAACAATATGTAAAGTAACCACAACTAAACTTACAATTGTACTTGAGAATTACAAAAAAATATCTTTAGTGAGACATCACTGTTCCTCAACTCATGAGACATTATAATTTGACGACACAACCATATATGCATACAATCCAAAGAAATTCAAATGAAAATTAAAATGTCCATTCAAGAGATATGCTCAACAATACATTAAAACAAAATGAAGTCCATTCAAAAGTTCACAATATTCTGCAATTTAATTGGAACACCCATCCTGCAGATTCCAATGTGATCATGCAAGCCTAATAACTACTTTTGAGTATTGTGTTTGTCATTCTTTTCACAGTATGCTATTAAGGTACCTTAAGTAGTTTTCACTATGAATGATTTGCATTAGCTGTCTTTTAAAAACAGGTTTTGGATAAAGGTTGACGAAATATTTGATAAAAATTCACAAGACTTTAAAAGCAGTCCCAAAGTATTGAATTATTCAGGTTATAAATTGTTTAAATAATTCATAAGCAGTCATATGCTAATGACCAATCATAAGTCATCTAAAAAGCCATCAACAGACTAGACTGCAAACTTTCTACAACAATTGGTCAAATAAAGTTAAAATGTGAAGATAAATCAGTACACAGCAAAAGCCCTAATAAGAACTGGGTCCATTTAGAGTTGTCACTCAACTTACCTCTAAAACCCACAAGAAACTAAGTAATCCCCTAGCTTTTCCACTACAGATGCAGCCTGTTGTGGCTGGATGGGATCCTCATAAAGAGACACCACAACCGCTGAAAGATATTTTGAAAACCAATTAATAACATAAAAATACCTTCAAGCTATGAAATAATTATTTATATTAATATGGAGAGGTATTATTAATGAATAATGCAGTCAATACAAAGAGCCACAATGTAGAATAGCTTAGTCAAGGCATTAAAATTATATGCAAGTTCATATCACAAACCTTATGTAATTGCCTTCAAATAGACAAAGACAATTTACACAATGAGATATGTGAGCAGTAAACTAAACAGCATAACCATTGCAGTAGTTCCAAAACAGGATATTTTTTGGGAATTCCAACACCACAAATTAGCACACAAATGGGTTTGGATAGTAATGCTAATGTCAATTAATTGAATGTTAATACTCATCAATAATGTAAAAAAATTAAAAAAGGCTGAAAATATGAAAATTTCCTAACAGAAAAACATTAAATAGCTTTTATATCAAATTATTAGCTCAAATGACGGAGGAAAATTTCTTGTGTCATATGCAGAAGTACATACATGGAAATTCAAATAAAATTACAATCAAACCAACAACCATAACAGTCACCTCACTTGGTATTCAATTCTAATGTTTAAATTGCCATTATTTGTACTGAAATATAATCTGATTTATCAATTAATATGAACAAATTGGAACTTTAAACCCATCATTGAAGTCTTACCCTTAAAAAACTACTATTAGAACATACAAATGGAATAATGATTAAAAAAACAAAAGGGCAATTCATCGAACCCATTTTCCTAGTGGAAATAAAACTCACCTTGTTGTGTCTTCATGCAATGAACTCCAACTTTACCCAGTTTGGCCCGCACCACTCTCTCGGTGCCAGAGAGGTAAATATATCTAGTGCCCGACAACGTCACTCCAGATGATGTTAGAAGATCCTGCTTTTCAAAGCCTTGTACTAGCTTCGTCAACTCATCCTTTCCCAACTATTAAAAAAAAAAGGATGCCACAATTATTCTATCTCATAAAAAAGTTGTCATCATTGTAGGTACTAACGAATTTTTATGAAATTAAAAATCTTACAACTATGTAATTAAGAACTAGATCTTTTTGCAGTCTCTTTGCAAATACATTTAACCGACAAGAGCATGTAGAAATTCTGAACTGTAGAAACTCCAAACAATCAAATGTTGTACACAGAGAGACACCATAATAACTTTGCAACTATTTTACATATAAGCAATGCATTAACCAGATAGCACAAACATCTCTTCAATCAAGGACGCCTCTATGCATTACTATGTAGAACTTGAAAGAACTGTGTACGTGTAAGAATGTAGGGACTGTATAATTAGAAAGCATCTTGTTTTGGTTAGCTACATCTAAGAACAAATTAATCATTGTTACAGCAAGTATGGCTGCTTATTAAAAAATACACTGCTGGATAACTTACGAACTGTAAATTTAATGCATACCCCCTTAATATTGGGCATAAATAACATACCCTGCTTTGGTAGACTGCTGGCACTCCAATTGCATGTCAAAATATTTTACCTCATAGTAACGTCTATATATTCTATTTTAATAACTTGCACAATCAAAGTTGAATATAATACTATGAGACTATTTTCCTCAAAATATTCATGAAGGGTAAGTAAGGAACACCATCCACAATAATACAAATACTCCCACTTATAAGTGATTACAGCTTAAGGGAAATACGAAGGTATCTCAAAATCAAGGATAGAAAAGATTACACAATGCAGCAAAATCACTTAACTGAGCTTTAATAAACCCAAACAGCTGATGACAAAAATCAACCAGTGAATTTTTTTAGTTTAGAAAAAGTTGCTAAGAATATATTTGTTCTCTAAACTATGTGGGAGCACATCCCTTGTAAAATTTTCCACCCAATAAATATGGTTTTATTGAATCTAAATTAATGTAATCATGGTGTATTAAGAAGTCCTGCAAATTTTTAACTGTCTTTCCAAACAAAATGTCAACCAAAAGAACCCTCAAACATAATATTCCCTTAAACACATAGTTCCATGAACAAAAATGTGAAGAAATGATGATGCAGTGTCACTGGCATCGGCCTTGAACTTGTCCCAGTTTCAACTGAGCTTCCAGATTTGTCCTAATCGCAACATCTTTGAAAAACAATACGTAAAACAGAAGCTAGCAGTGTATTAGCTACACTGGTAATAGTATGCAATACTAACAATGCTCTACTAGTATAAAATTATGACAATTATTAAAATCAATAACCAGAATAAAAAACCATGTAATATGTACAAATGAAGTTCTAGAACTCATGCCCCATATGAATGCAATAGTTCTGAAGCTTATTGTAGGTTATATTGGCAATACTCTATTCTCACTTCAGACAGTTTTAACAAGACTAACTAATTTCCAAATTAACCTTGAAAATTAACAACCAAAGGCTCAACTCAGTAAAAAGTTACATTAAGATCAACTTTTTATCATACTTCTGGAAGAGTTGAAAAATAATATCATCAAATGCAAACTCTTTTAAATATTTTAATTAATTGCAATAGTGCAGTAATGATACTAAAACAAAAGTTCAAACTGAAATATCAGAAATGATTTAATTATGACAAAATTATTGAGACCTAGCCTTAACCATTAGATTAAATAAAACTGGCATGTTAGGAGAACATCCTGATGCATGTACTATCATTAGTAAAATAAATTTAACAAAGATTAATCAAAAATGCTAAAGAGGGGGGTGAATCAACTCTGCTCCAAACCAAGAAAGATTCACTACACAGGTCTTCACTGATAGGTATGGGCCTATGATTTCTGTGCTACAATGATAATGAAATATCATCTGAAGGCATGTTTCACTACAGCATTAAGGTTATATTTTATTAATGATCAACAGTGAAAAACCAAATCTCTAAATCTGCTTATTAATTTTAGATTTGCAGCTCCTGACTCTAACTTCTCAATAACTACTAACTAACCTTCTCCATAGTGTGTCTCATAGGCCATCCTTGACCTATCTCAGGGATTCTTCCCTCCAAAGATCCTTTGGAATACAGTTTTCACCAACTGCAATGTCTCAATATCTGTCCTATTAGTTTCACTTTCATTGTAAGTTTAAGTCACCACAAGATTCTCTTTTGATGGCTTATTGGAGGCTTCCTGACTACAGCTATTGGGTACAGCCTGCTTTAACAACCACTCATCCTAATTTGCAATCATAATAGCAGCACTAATTGGTTTATCTAAAGAGAAGTTTGAAATTGAAATTTTATCTTGATTCTTGAAATTGATAACTTTTGTCCATCTACACGTTCAGAAAATTTTAGACATATACTTGGTAAAACCTCGAATTCGATACGTTCAAATTTCGTAGAAAATATTTATGGGAAATAAATCAAAGCTGAGACAATTTGTCCTATCAAAACAAGAAACAACCACATACAGAAACTCTCAAATTCTACTGAATGAAGGACCCAGGTTCAAAGTTCAGTGTTGCCTCTAGATACCACCAGCTAAAACCCATGCAAAGTGATTTTCTGGCTACCACATCTTGAGAAACTACAGATGACACAAGAAAAACTCATCTTGCTCCCCCATTCCAATATGTGAATTCTCTCATGCCATTGGGCTTACTACTAGCTGGGTTGTATCTTCAGTTATCAAAGAGACCTTAGGGTTGAAGACAGGTTTTTAGTTCAACCACCATCAAGTTTTTCCCGCAGGAGTCCCTATGCAACCTATTGACATCATCAATTTCTTAAAAACAGCTCATATAACATATGTAACATTCCATACAATTGGGAAACCCATGAATTAAAAAAATTAAGAATATGGTTTGGAGTGACGAAATTCATCACTGGAATGAGTAAACCAAATGAAAAACCAGTCAAGTTATTGCGAATCGGATATATCGCAGGCGAAGATAAAGCATAGGCCTTCCGGAATCATTAACCTTATAATCTACCACCACTTCTGGAAAAGACGCAAACCGTTAGGAATGTAAGGGAATACTCGACCTCCAGCTTATTACAAAAACGACCTTCAGATAGAAGGGAAAAGTAACAATAGGTGGCCGGTGGGTACGGTTAGAGCTGGGGTGTGGGAAAATGCAAGGCGAGGAAGACTACGCGAGTTGCACAGAGCTTGGGCCCATGCCCTCGTTTGAAATGGATCGCCACATTTACTGCGGTGTAAAATCCGGGAGAATACAACGACGACGGCGGGGAGGGACAGAAGAGGTCACACATGGTTGACGCCATTACGTCACGCTAGAGCCACAGACACCACGTGTAATATAAGGCAGTTGTTCCCTCCTTCCACGACATTATTTCCAAAATCAATATTTGGGAAAGGTGTAATTTCACCTACATTATTAAGATAAGTGGTGGATCGATGTCTGCTGTTCGTCCGCCTGGTATTGTGAAACGAGAGTTCATCTGGTCCGGATGCCACATGTGTTAATGTGAATTTGCAAAGGATTCCGAGATTCATTCACTTGCCTATGACACCCAGAAATAATTTCCCATGATTCTCTACGCCAAAAACTTATTGAAACAACACAAAAATTAATGATTTGATAGGTTCTACGTGAACAATACGTAGAATCTATCAAGAATAAAAAAAACCATTACTGGAAATCTCCAATTAACTTCTCCATGTCCTACAATATTCTATTACTCATTTGAGACCGATGAGATTTTGGGGTGACCTTCAGTGAGTTTCAAATGTTCTATAGAACGGCGATAAAAGTCCCATAGCCATATGTATGTATCTAGTGTGGGGAATTACGCTCGTAATAAAACGGCATATGACTAGAATGGATATACTAATCCCAAATCAAACTTTTATTAAATAAAAATTGGTTGCATGAAAGGACCAAAACAACAGGAACCAACGGGAAGGGTATATCCTACTTATTTACGATGTGAACATCATTTATGTCCAAAACGGTAGAAACACAAATGCAGATTAATTGATGCCATACAGTGTAGGCCTTTTGCGAATTTCGAATTTTGCTATTACTGGCGCTTGACGCTTACTTCACTGCGTCCTTGGGGTTACTAACGAAGTGTTATTAGCCATTAAAAGAAAAACTCTATTCAAAACGTTAATATTGTATCATAAACGCCTACATTTACATAGGAATTGAAAAATACTTGTTCCAATTTACCACCAGAGGAAATACGTTCAATGGCAATACCGCCAAACCATTGAAGATTTAATAAAAAGTGCTGACACGCGCGTCCAAGTGATTAATGACATGGTAACCGTTAATGGAAAGGTTATGTTGAAAATCAAGATGCACAAAATATATTAAATTAATTACTCCTGATCAGAGCTTAGGTCAAATAAGCTTCTTGATCACTAATTTCAAATATGATATGCCTCTTAGTCAAAAGAAATCGGTTACAAAATTACCCGACTATTATATGTGGGAGAATAAGGTGGCGAACGGAAACGGTGTGCGAGAAGTCAAAGTGAGGGGGCCTTGGCTCCATTCCCGATGGTGACAGCATTGCACATATTCAAAAGGGTTTCACTTCACTCAACGCTGCTTACTGGAAATTAGATCGACCGTTTCGTTTTCCTGTCTATACCAATGGCTTTTTGGGGCAAGCACCGTCGAATTGACGACAGGCGTAGTAAAAACTAAACAGGTTGAGTGAAAGATTGTCCATGTAACGCCATA
>WURS02000003.1:2721046-2736714 GCA_011762765.2 Rhinocypha anisoptera
CCCCTTTCCTGTACCACCTGTGGTTTTCCAGAAAGATATGGTACCCAGAAAATCAGTTGCTTGTGTCCAGAGGTACACCCAACACCACAGGACCTCTGTTCAGTTTCCCACTACTCATTTTCCATGCAACAGGTAACTTGGGAAAACTAAATGTACTGAAAATACCACTAAGCATATAATTAGTTTCAAATGGAATGAATACCTGAAATGTTTGGGCTTAACTATATGAATTGCGACATTCACTAAGGTAGTGTGTGACATTTAGTTAAATATAAGTTGAGATAGAGATATATTTTTTTAATACGCACATCAGTATACATACATTCACTTGCCAAAAATTGTCTTTCCTGGTATTTACAATAAAAGCTTCTTCCATGATTGACAAAACAATGTCATATCCATTGCCAGTGATTAACATACACAAGAAAAAGTCGCAAGCACTCGAAAATATACAAAACCATATTTCTAAGTAAACATAATGATAAAAAAGTGATTGATATGGAATTGATATTCAAACCTTATTTGAAATTGAACTGAAAAAACTAAGGTATTACTACTACCCCCTCATTCCCTACACAGGAAACAAGAGTGGCAAACACTCACCAATGGCATATTACTAGGTTTCAGCATAGGCATCTGGTAGGACTAACCACGAGCTAAACATTTCTTCCATGGCTTAAAATTCCAGAAATTGAATAAATTGATGTTTTTAAAGTTGCTTACAATGCAAATTGAATGGAACTCAATTACAATTTTGATTCTATGAGGTTCTTCTATTATGCCTCAAAGAATTATTACACTAATACAGGTGAACATTATTGCACACAACTGATTAAGACTTTTTATTTGACAAAAGTTTATCTTTAATTAATTTCTTTCGGTGGAAATACATTTAGACTATGAATTTTTAAAAGATTGACTGTAGATGAATGCTATTTGTTTTGTGAATGTTAAATAAGTTGCTGGTTTCAATAAAATTAAAAATAAATAACTTTATATATTGTCTCAATGTAAAATGTATTTGGACTTGCAAGTATTGATGCAAAGTCCTGTTGTGATGAATCCATGCCAAACCTAGTATTTCTATCTCAAACCACAACCTAAGCTGTTAAAAGCCACTTGGAAGAAAGATTTGAACAAGGACTTTAAAAAATATCACACAAATGGGTTAACTCCTTAATGAGTAAGCCGTTAAAGAATATCCCACAGTAATTATGACACTACTACTAACTGGGTTATATGATCTCGTTCTTATTTGATTGTTGGTAATACATGCAGTTCTACCAAGACAAAGGTTATACAAGAAGTCTAAAAGTCATGCATGAACCCAATTGATAAAAATTTTATAACCTGATACAAACACCAAATAAAAAATTATAGTGAAAGAAATATTTACAACACCTATAGACATATTGTACATATGCTTAAAATAAGGTGGAAATTGGACAAAGTGAGGACCAGGTCAATTTTTAAGCACAGGAATTAACAGAAATAAGAACCTTCTCCATGCAAAATCACTGCTTGCTGGAGTAATACCATCGTCTTTTACCTTGCTCAATATTATATGCATAAGTAGTTACTGACTTTCAGAAATCAAACAAGTCGACTTTACATAACATACTTCTTTGAATGTTATCCCTTTCTTATAATACTACTCCGCTGTTTACATATTTTTAATTCTACCAGTGTGTGTCCAAAACCTTTACTTGATTGACTAGATTAAGGATACATCCCTATTCATTATAACAAAGTTCAAAAGTCACAGTTTTCACTCCTGGACAATCTTTTTTAAAATACTGAAAATGAAAGCTAAGCAACTGATCAATATTCACCTAGTACACTTTAATTAAAAGGTAACCTCTTAAAATGTTATAAAATCCCTCTGCACTACACTAAAAAATATTTCAGCAATCAAGGTAAAACTACAGCCATTACATACATAACTATCAAGATTGTCTGCCACAATTTGGATAGGCATGCCAAGTGATTTGTAATAGGAATGCATAAAATGTAAGTTTAACAATTTTATTCCACCTCTTCCCAGGCATATCCTGTAAAATAATTGGGCTTTCTAGTATTTGATAAGATTTCAATGATTGCTACACCTTGTAACATGTTTAATAATGTGTGGGAGACATCTTATTCAATACAACTATACATGTAATGTTACAGATTCAAAGAATTCAAAAGGGGAGGATTTAAAGTAAGAAAACTGAGGTCTAGTAGTAATAACATGACCACATAAGGTAAACAGGATGGTAACCATGCAGAATACTAAATAAAATTGCACTTTTTCTGTGACAACTTTATATTTCCTTGTTTCACCTCACTGAGCCATCAGGCCTCATACCCATAGACGATTCTGACAAAACAAATGTTGTAAAATAAAATTATTATTAAAAGTGTTGTTTTAATTATACAAAAATTGCTGCAAGAGAGAACTGTTGTGTCTATCCTGCATGCAGGCCAGACTGGCTGTTAAGAAGCAAATTCTGCTACTCACCAGTATTAGGTTGCTCTCATCAGCTTCATAAAAATAAAAGTGGCACCCTAAACCAATACTTTTGCTCATCAGCAGAAACAAGGTAAGCTAAATTACATTTCTCAATGGCCTTTCATAACATGAATAGTTTCTACAAGCAAAGTTTACACACACAAAACTGTGTATACTGGGGGAAATAAATACAATCAGAATGATCAGCAATGATTCAAATTACTCGAATAATTGTGTCAAAAACAATCTGCTCCAAGTTGAAACATATGGTATTCATCTTTACAATAAATCATACAGAATAAAATAAAAGATCAAGTAGATTTAATAACATTATGTCGATTTATCACACAACAGAATACTAATTATATATATTCAGGATGCTTTAAAAAGGACTTTACAACTTTATTTCCACATGCAATTTATTCATATACCACACAGCAGATTTGGCATCATCTTGTAGCAAATTACATCAAGTTTTGACCCACATAGTAATTTACCTATGAATCACAGAACTAGTGCTAGCTATAGTTGTACCAAAATGACTACCTTCTCTGACATGCTCAGTGTTTTTATAGGAACAATCGAAGTCTGCAGGCAATAGTTCAACGGAATTTCTTTACAGAGCATGGTTAAAATCCTACCATCAGGTCTACCATTTTTGCGTGGTTCTATTGCTTTCTTGAGATGTTGTCAGCCATACAAAATCCACTGGGCATGCACCACCAACAGCTGATATCATTAGGTGCAATGTAAGTAACACTTTGCTTAGTTCTACAAAATCGATCTGGCATGCATCTCTTGTGAGATGGTATTCTATAAGCTGTTTGAGGTGTGCTGAGAAGGATTTACATCAAGCCCCAAACACTGACGATAAGTCTCAGTGAAATGTACTTTTCATTTGGGTAGTAGTCTAATTGTCGAATTTGATGCAGTAAAAGCCTGAGATAATCAATAGAACAGGTCTGTGATAGCCCTAAGTGTTTTGTGTAGTAGCAAAGTTTATGGCTCTTTTGTTTCCAAAAGTGCAATAAATGGAATAGTATGTACGCATGCTGGAAATCTAATACCACAAACTGTTATGGTTGACTTGAAGAATGCTTGATTCACTTCCAGCAATATAGTACATTGCTGAGCTACCTTAATGTTTACTCGATAACTGCTTACCAAATTAATGGATATGCCTAGATGGGCTAATTACATTTGAATTCCCCTCATTCACCAGACCTGACTCCTTGACTTTTTTTCTCCTTGGAATTTATCAAAGAAAGCTTTTTTACTACCTGCATCTATTACAATAGTTAACCTCAGAACAAGGATCTAGACTGTAGTTGAAAAGTTATGTCTGACATGCTGGACTGGAATTGGCAGGAAATCAACTTCAGAATGAGCATCTGCCGAAATACCAATGGAAGTCACATTGAACCTAACTAAATAATTTATACAGTAAAGATCATGTATTTTCCTAAAAAAATCTATTTTTAATTATAAAAAAATTCTGTATGTCACATGAATAGATTTATATAACAACAAAGTTGTTTAGTCCTTATTGAAACAATTTCTGATAAAGTATAAAAGGAGATACTATTTTTGAAAGCTAATTTACAGATTTGACACATACATGAGCTCAGCATTGACTACTGTCCTAAACATGATATACCCAAAATGAGTTAGATGCAAAGCAAACAATACAATTTTAAAACAATACAATATTTTAAATTATTTTAAAAACATTGTTCCTGTTTCAATATTCATATGTAGTGGAGCTCGTCTCATGTAACCGCAACTTGATTTTGTAATGCTATCAGTGTAATTTGAGTAGAACCCTTGGACAGTAACTATCAATATTTTTTACAATATACTTATCCTGGAATATGTTAATTTATATCTTTCAAGCAGCATTGGTGATGATGGATAGAATCATTACATGCAATTTCTTAACATTGCATTAAAAACACCAAAAAAAGCTTTTCACCAGCTGTTTAAACAAGAATTTATAACTTGCTGGTTAGTGCTTGTTAGCCGGTTACAAATTCCCAATCGTGGAAAACCTGCTAATCCAATCAAAAATTCTTTTAACTGTTAAGAAGTAACTCATGAGGAGGATATCTGCATTTAGAAACTGTTAAAAACTACTCTAATGCATTAACTCCATGATATACCTCTCATGCTGACTTCTTTGTTGTTCTGCTCAGGGTCTCATTTGCACCTACAATTAAGATGACCACCCTACACCAATGAAGTGGTGTTAACTAATGACTTCTTCTCAGACAAACTCATTACAGTTGAGTTTGAAAGTTAGAAAAAAATGCCCTCAAAATATTCAATGCCAACCCTTAATGTCTTGCAAATGAAATTAGGTGGTGGGATTTATAAAGATTGAAATGAGAAACTTTCCCATAAATAAATGCTTGAGGTAAATCTCATATGCCAATTTCACAATGTATTATGTAACTATAAGCTTAAAACTTAATGTTGGAAGAAATCCTAAGGAAAACAGTAGTTCATAAACTATTTTGAAAATACAATTATTTTATCAAAGTAAAAGCTTGGAGTCAAGGAATTAAGTAATCGATAAGCTATTATCTATAAATCTGAGGTGGCAACCCAGTAGGTAGAGAGCTTGGATTTGGAATGGGGGACATGGATTCAAGACTTAGTGGCATCTCTGGACACCTGTTAAAAACCGATAGTGGATCTCTCAGAAACCACAGATGGGATAGGAAAAGAAACTACCCCCTGCCCTGACATGTGAATTTTCAAATCTTGGGCTTAGTACTAGGTGAGCACTATACTTTCACCTATAAACCTTACAGTCTTAAAGACTTTGGTTAGTTATCTCATTGAGCGGAGACTTCCACACTAAATGATTCTGAGGACTCTATTGTTCCCTGATCATCATCTTCATCCTTGTCAAATTCACCTGTGCCATTATCCTATTTGCAGTTGGTACATCTGCTCCATTTGCATACTTCTTCTTGCATTTGCATCTTCACTGTCATACAATCATATTTTACGTGGACTCTCCTATTACCCAGAGTCCCTGCAATAGTTTTCTTCACTGCTTTACATTAGTCTCTCTGTGTAAACTATCCATCTAATGTTATGTCTTTGAATCCTATTAGGAATGTCCTTTAGATCTTTATATATGACTTTTGAGCTCTCTTCACAGCGGTGGTTGCCCACAGTTATATGCAGCTGGATTTCACAAGGTGCATTTGTGTTCTTCTGTGATAGGTACTCCTAAGTACTTTGAAATCCTCTATGCATATACATTAAAATTTCATTGGTTGTGTAGATTTCCAAATAACAATGAAAGATTAGTTAGAACGGTGACTAATTACAGAAAATAATAAGCCATAATCAGGAGTTACTTGTACAATTTACCATTACATGCTACATGAACTACATTTTGTTCAACTACACTACTACATGGTTGCTACACAACTACTACCTCAACTACGTGGTTATGAACTACATTTTGAACAGTTTCATACAAGGAAGATATGGAAACACTGGAAGACACTTAAGAGGAAGCTACTAATGCAGGTCTAGAGCCATATTGGAAAAATGTGTCATTTTAAATTTTGTGTCATACTAAAAAGAGTGCATTTCATCATAGCATGCAATAGATGCCCAACCAATAGGTTTTAGATTCCTAATTCTATATTATGCAAGTAACACCACGGCCAAACTTTAATTAGCTTCCTGAAATCGAAGAGACCTGAATAGACATTCACTTAAGGTGAAAAAGCTTCAAAAAAATTTCCAACTCGGCAAAAATAGGAAGTCCATTAATGGAAAGAATAGATCCACATACACTAGTTAAGGCTCATACTATACCTACTTAGAGGCCATATACATAAAATTGACACACATTGTAAAACATTAATAGAGCATTTGTAAATAATTTCAAGATTTGAATGGAACAAGGAAAATATGCAGAATAATTTATATGGTTTTCATACCTAAAAACAATTTTTAAATTTGAAAGATTAGAAATAAAAGGCTTGATAAACAAGCTAACCAGTTAGTATTGGCCAGGCTTCACTCAGTCGTTATAGATATCCATAACATAAAAATGGGAACGTACATTTTCACTGAATTTATTGAATTCCTATATGTACAAACTGTAGAAAGTAGTTTCATTTTATGATATGGATACAAATCACTGTAGACATTGGTGAATTCACTCTTAAGGGAAGCTGCATGTTTCAAAATCTTATTCATAAAAGATATTGCTTTTATTGATAACAAATAGCATGCGCAACCAAAACAAAGATGTGTACAAGAGCTGCACAATTCCCCAAAAAGAGTACTCAGCTTTATATCGTACATCTTCTAACAGTATCATTGTCATGCAGTAATATTTTCCTAAGTCTGAATTTGAAAAGAGTGCACTGAGCTGGCATATTAAATCATAACAATGAGTTCTAACAAATAAGCACCAGGCCATAAGCATCACCATTTGTTCATTCATGCAAAATGATTTTTTGCATATATGAACAAGGCTTCATGAAGAAAACTCTATCGAAAAGTGATTTAACATGAAAGTTAATGACTTTAAATATCAAAAACATTTATTATGATCACAATCCTCTTTTCAGAACCAGTCACTTGAACCTTGAGTTATATAATTTATAAAATTATATCATGATTAGAAAACTTTAAATATATTTTAATAGCTTTTTGTGTCAACTTAAAAGAAGCCTCATAGCAGAAAATTAAACTAGTAAAATATACATTTAGCAGTCTTTTAAAGGTGTATCTAATAATAAGTGACCAATAAAATGGAATTTATTGGGGTTAACTTTGAATCCTGACGAACATAGATTAACTTTGAATCCTGATAGGTGAAGAAGAATAAGGTAGGGGAAGAATGTGCTTAAAGGAATGTATGTAAAAATGGATTGCTTCTTTCAATTATCCCCATTACAAATGAACTTCACTAAGTTTAACATTCAACCACCAGCAAAAAAATAAATTAGCAATGACACTTGATGAAGGGTAATCTGAAGATTAAGGTAGGTTTTTGATGAGCAATTACACCTCTATAATCCCTCTTCAAATCAGCATACTTCCTACCTCCTATCACTCTGTCCAACGACACTTAAGGCTTATAAAAATCCCATAGAGAAAATTCAAATGTCCTCATGTATTAATGGGAGAAGTAATTCTCTCAAGTACAGTAGAAGTCCACTATAGTGAGTATGGCTTATAACAAGAGTATCGCTATAGCGAGTGATCGTTTTCCTTTGGTTGGTCCACGTGTTAAAACATAGGGAGTTCCGCCAGTTATTACGAGTGTTCATACCTGCACTATCACTATAGTGAGTATATTTTTACCATGGTTGGTGTTCGGGTTGCATAAATTGCAGGATTCAAACACTCATTACATTGTCATGCCTCGCGAATCTACATTGTAATGAAGACTACAAGAGACTTTGTGGTGATTTTACGAGAAAAGACTTAGTGGTTTTATGCCACAATCCTGTGACTTTCCTGTGGAATGACTCAACAACTTATCTTGGAATCTGTGCGCCAGTCCGTCATTTCCTGGTGCTGTTTCGTCCTTATAGCCGATTGGAATAAAAGAACATATGGAGCTGTGAGCTATACTTGTAGACAATACAGGAAAATATTCTCTGTGTTGACCTTAGCAGGACGTCCAATCTCTCAACTCTCCTCTTATTTATGGAATTGTAATTGTTAACTGCAGGCCATACCTTATCTATGATTGCTCACGAAACGTAGCCAAAGATACTACCGATGCGTGACGTACATTAGTTACGATCACATGACTTTCAGTGGCAATATTTTAAAATCTTTTTAATGAAATTATCTATTTTCAATGCATTTGTGGATGGATTGATACAACTACTTTGGCTCATTTTCGCCTACTTTTGGTGCCGTTATAAATGCTGAAAGAGGCAAATTTAAATGACCATCGGCTATAATGAGTGTGCGTTATAACGAGAAATTTTTCATCATTTATCAGCTCTTGTTATAGTGGACTTCTACTGTACTTCTTTTCCAATTAGATCCTCAATTATTTCATACATTAAACATAAGAAGCTTATAAAAAAATATTTAATTAAGATCATTAGTCAGGTTAGTTCACTTGAGATTAAATGAAGTGTAAACTAAAAATTGGAAGATGAAAAATGAATGTAAGGGAGTAAAACTCTTGATTTTTCAGAATGACTCCAAAATTACTGGACATTAAGCCTTGAAATAATTTTATTCAGGTCAGCTCACTTGAATCAATTACTGGTTTAGAAAAGGTCATGCACAAAAACATGCTAATGATACTTAAACAGTACACTTAAGAACTATTGTAATTTGTGAAAAATCTTATAGCATTTTCCCTGGCCTAGGAGAATTCTGAAGTAAGAAACTGAACATTTGTGATAAAAATGCAGCATGTACCTGTCATGCCAACATTCCCTTCCCACTAAGGAATGATAATAAAATAAAAAATTTCAAGAACAATGTAATGCGACAGTTTATATTATCCAAATTTAGTAGGAGACTTAAAGAGCCAAAGCCTAAGGTCCATTCATGGACAAACAAGAATATCATGTAGATATCCACATTAAAACCATGAAACTTTTTAAAATTATTACAACATAACAGGCAAAATTATAGCCAAAACTAAAGTGGAAAATATAACTATGGGAAAAACTTATAGCAGAACCGAGAACAAATACTTGTGAACAAACTAAGTGATGAAGATTCAGGCGTGATGTTGTGGAATACAGAAAGATTCATGGAGAAATGAAATTGCAGCTTTCCACTGAATTATTCAGTAGAAAGTTGCAATTTCATTTCGCCATGAATATTTTAACAATTTTAGATTTCACTTAAATTCATCAGTAGTTAATATTCTATCATAAACTTGAATTATAAACTCAACTTTTCCATGAGAAATGCAGGGTTGATTGGTGGTAAGCCCACATATTATAATGGATTCACTGATTATAAATTTTACTGATGAAAACAATGCAGTTTATGTAAGCATTTCCTAGGAAAATTCATGCATGGGTGGAATACAAAATTATTAAGCTTATTTTACATGCAAACTTGTCCACCTTTGTGGTACTTCAAGGCTCATTGAAGGACCACGAAGGAAAATATGTAATGCAATTCCCAACTGTTACTTCAAAATGTAGTGCCATTTTTTATGAGATTATTTTATTTGAAGAGTTGAAGTAAACTTCTTAGATCTACAGAATATATTTAGTTTTCCACTGGTTTCTATGCAACTAACAACATCTGGAATCAGATGTCATTGTTTTGTTGACATCAGTATAAATATACTTATTCTTCATTCTCTCCTTTTTGCACAACAATGGAATTCAACTAAATTACACAATACTGTATGACTATCAATAAACATCACTATAAAAAGAGGAGTACATTGGATAACTTAACCTTGAAAAGCAGATTCTTGATTTGTCACATACCAATTATACACACATGACGATGAGATCACGGCCAATACCTCTTATTCTTATGGGGTTACTATTTGAAATTATGTAAATCTGACAAACATAGAACAAATTGAATTTGAACAACTTTATAATGAGCCATTTTGGTCCCTGGTTTAAGTACTAATTAGTTTATTAGTTTCTTCGAGGCTCTATTACTTTGTTACATTGGCTTGTGCTGTAGAGCAATACAGTTTAGGTTAGTCAAAAAATAAAGTAAATAAATCAAAGAACCAGCTACTACTAAGGAGATTGAAAACTAAGTGTAATTACAAATAAATGACCCTTTTTAATAAATCATAATTACAAAATGTATATGATATTAAACTCTACAGAAGCACTTTAAAATACAGAATTAAATGAAAGAAATGACTCTTCCTTGTCAAGACAGAACAATTGACAACTTACCAGAAAAGTGTCAGTCCATGTATGTTATTGTTCAATGTTATGATATTTCTACCCATTCATGCCTCGTGTAAGGATTTAGCGATAACATTAGTTATAATGGCCAAGAGTAGTGTTATATTATGACGTAATTTGATTTTACAAAACAGACAATTCAGGTCCCAAGGTATTATGAAAAATCAAGATTGTACTGTATATTGCCGGCCGGGTTAGACAGGTGGTAGCGTGTCCACCTACTAACCCAATGGTCGCGGGTTCGAGTCCCGCTCATGGGCATTGGTGTTTTTAAATGTGAATGTAAAAGTTTAAATGTAAGAGGAACTTATGGTACTAATTTTGCCTGAACAATAAAGACAGCATTATTATTATTATATCTGCATATTGCAGATCAAATTCATTATCAGTTTGTTTCAATGTTTCTTAGACAGTCCTTGAAAAATTAATAGCATTCACACATTCATTATGCATAAATATCTTCAACAAAAAATATAGTAACTTGACCTTGGGAAAATATAAAAAATTATATATCGCAAACAAATACCATGTGGAAAATATGCCATGGCAGCTTCAATTATATTAAACCACTAGCCCCAAAATTTTATCCATTTGAATAACATTCTTTTTTGCACCAATATTGAAAATTGTTGTCTATCACATTCAAGCCAAAGAGTAAATGGGCACTTAAAAATCAACTTGTTGACCATTTAAATAATAAATTTAAAGTTGTGGTCATATTTACAGCAGAAAATAAAAAAATCTTAGCATAAAGGCTATTGTGTTTAAGTAGAACAAAACAAATATTTTGAATGAATGGCTAAGTATAAAAAAAGAAACCAACCTATGAATGTAATTCTCCCGATTAGATGGAAGGTCATAGTTGATGACTAGGGAAACCTGCTGCACATCAATACCCCTAGCTAAAAGATCAGTAGTTATCAGCACTCTGCTGGAACCAGATCGGAATTGCCTCATAATAAGATCACGTTCTCTCTGCTCCATATCACCATGCTGAAAAATAAAAATTAGAAGAGGAAGTTAGAGTATACCTTTTTCAAGGAAATAATGCAATGAAAACCAGATTTCCAGCATGTATTGAATTTTAGAGATTGAGATAAGTATTAAGTTTGCTCAGTTATTCTACTTTGAAGGGGAAGCAGCCCCTAGTCACCACCTAGAAGTAAAAATAGTAAGGAACAACCAATATGTGTAGTATGTTCCTAGTTTAGGAAATTATGAAGCAAATTATAGAACTTGGAAAAACCACTCAAAAACACTAGTGATCCCCCCCATGAGGATGGCCAAAGAAGAGTATTTAAGTGCAAAATATAGGAACAAAAGGAGGGGTGTGTGCAACATCCTGGACTCTGCCAATACCATAATTACTTACTTCTCATAACTTTTAAAACCCATATATACCATTTTATGTGAGACCTTACTTAGAAATTAAAATATTTTAATGCCATTCCAGAGGAATGAACTGACAAAAATAGAACACAAGATACATATGTATTTACTACAGCCATACTTTTGCAATGGTGCACCAACCAGACCACAACCTATTTTAACATGTAAAACTATAGTTGCACATAAAAGAACATACTTTCGATTCACCAGAATACCAGTTAGTTCTAAACTACACAGAGAACTAATATGCATCCTAACATTTCAACAGATTTTTAACAAAGAGAATGTTAATGAAGAAAAAACTTTTTTCTCTCAAAAAACTAAAAAAAAAGTTTTACTTCAAACAATCCAAATGCTTCACCAAGGATTTAGGTAAGACTTATTAGAACATTTAGCTATGAATGGCTGGTACAATGTTTCAAAGGGGCATAATATCAACCAAGAAAGATCTGATACCTGGAAAACCATCTATGAAAACAAACTGACATTTTACATATGCACTTATCACATGGTGAGTGAGAAAACTATTGACCTCACAAAGAAGTCAGACAATAATGACATGGATAATCAAAAATGAAGTGATGTGTGTGGTTTTTTGACAATGAAGCCCTATTCCAAATTTTGTTTCTGGCATCCAGACAGTAAACAAGAGTCCCACCTAGAGGTTTTGTAGTATTTAAGAGATGACGTACACAAAAAGAGGCATGAACTGTGGGAAAACTTGATCTGAAGTGGCAACAGGACGACACACCTGTCCACTTGTCATAAATTCTGCAATTACCTGGTAAAATACAATGCAATCTTTGTTGGTATTTCCAGCATTGCAAAAGCTGTATTCCTTATCAAAAAAATATTAGTGAATAGCACCTAGGGTAGTAGCCACAAAATGAATTACAAAAACTAACTTAAAAAACAAGACAATCTATTAGGCGTCATCCACCCTACTCTTAACATATTTCTAGCAGTTTCCCATATAATTATCACACCATAACACAGTAATGAGGAAAAAACAACAATACTGCTGCATACCATTTATAAAAATCCATTCCAAGAAAATTTTCCAAAATTGAAGAACATGGTAGTAGTACATTGCTAGCAGCAAAGTTGTGTTGCTGTAGCATATAAGTTTTGAATACATAAAATTTTATAACAAAAGTTGTCTTTTTAAGGTACCTCATATAGTTTGAGTGTTAATATTTCATTGGAAACAAGTTCGAACACAGGAACAACCCTCAAAGTGATAATTATGCAAAAATTAACGGTAAATGTGGCAAGGCAATGCGTTCAAGGAAAATTATAGTACAAAATCCATTACCTACACGTTCTGACAAATATTAGCAAGGCAAGGAGGACATGTCATGATACCAATGACTATAATTTCTTCTTAGATACAAAAATCTTTACATTCCCAGATACTCCAAATTAGAATGACTATTCCAATAGCAGGAGGGAGAGTATTGGAAATTTTGTTTACACAATGAATACACCTAAAATATTATTCATTAACTTGGTTAAAAATTCCCTCGAAAATGTTAATTACCTACCTGCACAAACAGAAAAACTCACAAATATTTCAAAATCAAAAAAAAAATAAAGCTAATAAAATTAATAATATATAACATCCAGGTAGTATCTGTGTAAAGTATATATAAACTCTTGCCAAACAATTATGTACATGAATTATTAATAACCCGTAAGCAATCACGTTGTGGTACTAATGCTAGCAAAGTCCAAAAATAGAAAAAAGGAATCATTGTTAACTTATCCAGGCTCAGTGAGTCTTAACCTAGGGTACACACACATCTATGGACACCCACTAAAACTTTTGGAGGTGCACATATCTTTCAGATACATCATCTTCAGGACATTGAAATGATAATTTTGTAAAAATGTGCATTCACTTAGTCATGTCTTCAATTGATATACATATAAAAAGTATTAACCAAAATACTCTACAATCAACAATAAGAACAATTTTATTTCCATAATGGGTAAGTAGAGAAAAAGAGTAAGCGTCGGGAATAGTCTAGGATAATAGGCAGTTGCTAAGGAAAATTTAAAGAAGGTAGTAAAGGTTAATTGAAGGTATACTAGAGGGAATTAGTTCTTGATGGTTGTGATAAGATAGGTCGGCAAAGCAAAGATAGGGAAGAGTGGTTTTAGATAAAATGTTGACGTGCAGGAAGAATGAAGAGATGGAAGATGGATTTAGTTTAGGATGAGGTACATTTGTTTCTGCTATTGTTGTTTGTGGAGTTTAGAGAGAACTTACCTTTAACGGGTTGTTGCCAATCAACAAAGGGTATATGGGTGAGTGAAAAAGTTGGGAAATATTGTCCAAGAAAATTATTTCTCAAGTATGTAATATTTATTGATTAAAGTCTATGTCAAAATGGCCTGCCCCTATGACAAAGTCGTCATGTTCTAACTACAATATTTCCCAAAACGTCAGTCTGTCCCAAAAGACAGACCACTGCCATTTATTTCAACCTTGTAATTCGGGTATGCTGATTAAAATATAAGATTGAAAATTACAACATGCATACTAACAGCCCAAACCACAATCCCAAATGCACCTTAACCACTTGCCTGGTCAATTTTTTTAAAGGTGCCCTCTATTTTGAGAAAAATATTATGGTGGTTAAGTAACCCCTACAAGCATGAGGACATCAATGGAAATGAGTTTTCTTCAGGAAATGTTCTCTGAAAATTGCTGAAGTGTCTCTGAACAGTGCTGCCATCAGCTGGCCAAAAAGCACACTTGAAGGATAAAGGAAGATGGGTAATAAACACCAAAAAAATTAAATCATCCAAAATTAAAGCCATTTCTGCATATCCTATCATACACAGGCAAGTGATTAATGAATGTTTAATTTTTCCTTCCTTTGCATTATTCACAAAGTATAACATAGATTAAATGAAAAATAATCATTGGGAACATGTACACACTACTTACCCAAAGCTTTAAAAAGTTTTTCACAATTATTTCATTGATTTATTGGTATATTAATAAAATAAAATTACCCACAAGGCAAAGAAGAAATTTAATGGTACACACAAACTTTTCATTTGTATATTAAGGTAAGAGGTGGCTGGCAGTATTAAGATGCAAAAATATCAACAAACATTCTCACTACTAATACAAGTTTACATTTTCACCATTTATGAACATGTAAATCATTCCAAGTGGAATCATTCCAATTGAATTAACGAGACAAATTGATTTATTAATATTATTGCTGGAATGACAAATGACAATTGTTGTTAGAAATGACAAAAAATAAATGGAATTTTTAAAACTTTAAAAAAAATATTGACCTCATATGACCAAGACAACCTTAATAAAACTTGTGTAATGTATATTGTTACAATGCCAAATTTTATAAAACAAAATAATTTGTAGTATATTTGTTTATAGGGTGCTTCGATGACTATGGTCATTTCACAGCTCGTCAAATCATATAAAAAAACTCATCTGGACAAACAACACCCATGCCTGGGTGGGACTCAAACCCGCAATCTTTGGGTAAGCCAGTATTCAAGCTACCCACCATGTTAACCTGGCAGCAAATATTTTGTTCAAGTAGAAAATGTGCTGAAGTATGGCTTAACTTAATGGAGTTTTGCAAGATACACTCATTCTCTAAAAAATCAATTAAATAATTACATTAACGTTTTCCAAAAGCCATGTAAATGGCAATAAAATATACAAGAATCTAGGTATAATCTGATGTTTTCCTGGCGAATAATATGGGTGAAAAGTTCTCAGGTTTCACACCGGGTCAGGTCCTCCATGTTCCTCTCCAATGTTTCGATGTACGACTCGCCCATCGTCCACAGGGATTCAGGAATCCAAGATGATTCCTGATGATGATCAT
>WURS02000003.1:2755298-2783088 GCA_011762765.2 Rhinocypha anisoptera
TTTGTTATCTGTAAACTGTAAGTGGTGCTGTTACTTGTTATCCGTTAAGTTTTTATTGTTACTATTTTGTTTTTTTCTTTGTTATATGTTCAATATAATTGGCGTTGTGCTGTCTTTGAACGAAATAAATAAATAAATAAACAAATAAATTTTGATTGAATTTAAATCGAGCATTAACTCATTATAAGGAAGGCAAATCCAGATGCTAATTAGTGCAATGCTGATGTTCATTAATTCTGCTAAAAAATTTTAACAGTCATAGTGAATGCTAAATTGCTGAAAGTTCTGTTGCTCATCTAATGTTACCTGGACTTTTGTCAAAAAACACATTTTGTTTGCAAGTTTGTGTATAATAATGATAATACTAAAATGTCTCATTTTTAAAACACATTATCACTACACATTTTCACATAACTTATTCCATAATCGCATGAAGTTGACAATACTGTGTCTTACTTGTATAAGAAGGGAGTAAATACTCAAACACATCTCATAGATATGTTGTCTGATAACAAAGGCCTGAAGTACACCCTGATTAGCATCTTTTTAGGGAAATGTCATGCAGCACACGCAAAATATCCCTCTTGCACTTTCTAACTAACACTTAGATTTTCTCATTTCTATCATTTGTCATCATAATTTGAAAATTAATGTCATCCTTTTTTTCAGTATAATTTTCATAATGCCCTCCAAAAATTTAATATGAACCCTGGTTTGTCTTTCTAAATTCCAATTCTCTTTCCAACTTCCTTCCTTTGGTTATCCAGTGTTCTCCTACCATTCACAGCTTTCAATATCCCACAACCCCTGAATTATATATCAGCAGTAGTTTTTTCACAGATACATCCTCATTATTATCCATAAGTAACAATTCTTTATCTACATGAACAATCAACTATCCTACTATCTCTATCAATCCTTTCTGAAAAATCAGGTTCATTTCACAATTTCCCCCTCTATAAAATATTTTCTAATGACTCATTATATCACTCTTTACATGTTGAAGAACCTGATAATGTTGAGATCATCAATATCAGATGAAGATTATCCGAAGAAAATTCTCATCTCATCTGTAGTAAAAATATTGAGCCACCATCATCAAGTTTTTATGCGTCCTGATGATGTTATGCTGGTTTAGAGTTCAAGATCGATGCTACATGTAATTGTATGAAAAATTACTTACCACTATATTGGCTGGAGGTTGTAGCAGTGTAGGTAGGACATAGACTGTCTCAGAATGAAAGTAACCTCTGGCACCTGTGCGATCTGAATGACCTTTGTACCAATCAACTCCATTTCTTCCTGCCCCAACAAACCCATCCTCCAGAATTAGCAGGTCCCCTCTCTGATAGTTTAGCATCTTAGTGTTTGGTGAACCTTTGTCAATATCTGAACAAATTAAACTTGATTATTAAGTAATAATTTAAATTTTAAATTAAATTGCTAGCTAAAACAAAATAAATATGAAACAATGAAAATACTACAGATTAGACTAATTCATTCCAAATAAAAAAATGATAATGAAATTGATGTGTGACATATATTCAGAGGAAGAATTTTTACTTTAAAACGTAATAAAATATTATTAACACTTTTTAATTTTTTAAATTGCCCATTTTTAAAATTCCCAAGATTTTTTGTCTATGAAATGCCTTATGCAGTGTATTAACCATGCATGTGGATGTTTTTTTTGAAGTGTATAGTGCAATTGCAATTTCTTAAAAAAATTAGGATTTTTTGTTATCACAACTTCATGTCAACGATAATAGTAAGAAATGAAAGACAAACAGATTTTATACTTACTTTCCTTTCCTTCTTTTATTGCTACAACAAATTTTGAGCGTTCTTTCAGCCCTTGGATCAGTTCATCCAGAAGTGATACAATTATCTCAGCAGATGGTGTATGGAAAACTTGGTCTTCACCTTGTGCAGTGAAAATTGTTAACATTCGGAGCACAGTATTTTGCTTCTCAGACCTTACTTCACTGAGGGAATTATATAACTTGAGTTAGCACTTGTGTCAGCAATAAAAAGGCAGTTTTATGGATAGTTTACTACTTAAAAAGAACTACTCAAAGAAAGAGCATCAGAGATTGATTTATGCCAAGAAATATATCTCCAAATAATTATTCAGAGTTGAATACCAACCATTTGCAGGTTGCAGAAATGATCTCTGGGAAAGACATCTCCATTAGCACTTGCTCCTGTTCATCAACCACATAAAATCCAGTCCAGTTGATGGCGATGATTACTTCATTCTTCACATATCGGTCTAGAAAAAGTATGAACTATATTAAGGTAACTATTTACATGGTCACTCAAAAGTAAAATGATTCAATCAATGAAATATGTTAACTATAAGTTCCATATTGATTAATTAGCAACTAAGTTAAAACCTCACTAATTCAAGATTTACAGTTGCTCCCTCAAATTTTTATTATAATGAGAGGATGATTATTATAATGGAGGATTGATTATAATGAGAGGTATTGGCAAAAAAAATTCAGCATGATTTTCTAAGTTTTGATAAATTCTGATAAAAAATCTGATTTGAAAGTGTTCTAGACAAATACAGCATTTGAAAAATGACGTTTTTCTTGCCACCATCAATCTATGCTCTGAACCTCTGAGATTTCAATTCACTGGGCACTCTATTCTAAAACAGTAGAAAAGCCTTGGAAAACGAAATACTCAATTTGGCAAAAGTCTAAAAATTACCTTTATATCTTTATTAATATCACAGTAAAACCCCTACTTAACGAACTCCCTCTTAGTGAACACTGCTTTTTAATGAACTAATGCTATTGGCCTGGCCAACTTCCTATGTGAATAGACTGATGAATACGAATGGTATATATTTAATGAGAAGTATTCACCAATGCATTTACATAGGAAGTTGGCCATAGTATTAGTTCATCAAAGGGAGGTGTTTGCTAATTAGGGGTTATCTTTGTTAATTTTTATTAGCATAACCACAATTGATTGTGTCTTTGACATAGTTTTAAAAATATTGTGATAACAAAAAAAAATTTTGTTGTAATGATTTAAAAAATAATTAATTGAAATGAGGCGTATTGATCATAGAGTAACCAAGACACAAATGACTTCAACAGAGTAAAAGGGAAATACAGATAACACAACATAAAATGTATCGAAAACAAAGTTGGTTGTGTTGAGAGAGAATAATTCAAGCACAGAGTACAAGCATAATGCTTACCCAAGAGCATATAACCACAATCTTCCACCCTAAGGTCAGTTTGACAGGTGCTCTGAGCTACTACAACCACCCAAGAATATATCACTGACTTAAATTTGGAATCATCAACCAATCTAGCTAATTATAACAAATGGTTAAATAGTTTAATGACAACATTGTGCAAAGCGAATGAATAACTCAACTTATTATCAGTTATATTGAGGTTTTACTGTACTTTTAATATTGTATATAACTGATAAAAGTGTACCATCATAATAGTTTGATTTTTTCCATTAACGATGCAATGCAATGATCCATTGCTGGCTATAGGGTATTATAATGTTTCAATTAGTATTTTGTCAACAAAATCCAAGTCAATGGGCCAGCAACCTCAATGTCAATATTGACAGTACAAGCAAATTGTATTTATCATATTAATAAATCTGATATATTTTATTCCACCTGGTAAAATAACTCCAAACCACCCATAATAATCAACTATATGGTCTGTATGTTTGGATAGAGTAAACCTTGAGCTCACATCTGTGGAACATGAAAACTACTTGATTATGATAGAGGGGCTTGTTTCTTTTCCCTGTTGCTGGTGGTTCTACAGAGATATTTTTTATTCAGTGAATCTGGGATTTGCTGTGGTTGGTCATATTATTAAATTATTGGTCAAATTAGGACAGTTTATTTTGTATTACTTAAGAATTTGTTCGTACTGCCACAATTATGAAGATGAATTTGAAAACAAAGGCACTAGTTTATATTTTTGTTACAAAATTCTGGTTACTTGCCTTTCTATTTAACATTTCTGCTTCAAACAAGATCCTTAACTAGGTTTAGTGTTAAAGAGAAATACAAGGAAGAACACAGAAATAGGGACAAAGTATTCCTAGTAGCAATAGTATTTTGTTTATAGGGTGCATCAATGCCTATGGTCGTTTAGCACCCCACATAATACAGGGAAAAAAAACCCTATTGCACAAACACAACACCCATTCCCTCAGTAGGACTCAAACCCATGGGTTAGCTTTGGGTTAAACCTTTGGGTTAGCTGGTGAGCAGGCTAACCCAGCCAGAACAATGTATTCCTTACTGGAGGTCCAAAGTGCTTCATAAAATCTTGAAAATAGTAGAGGCCACTTCAGTCTTGCATAGGACACCACATCTTCTTTTACTCTTTGTGGAGAGACCTTTTCTTGAACATAATAACTCTGTAAGGGAATCAAAGCCCAGGATAAAGAAGTATTTTAGAATGATAGAGAGTAGATGATTGGATAAATACATACTTTAACGGCATCCTAAGACAAAGATAATATTATAGCCATAAAAGATAGTTTTATTTTTCAGCAGTGTGTAGTTTATCAATGTGATCACATTAAAAATAAAATTCAATATTTTTAAGAAATTGATAAACAAAATTATGTCTCAACTTAACAAAAATCCATATTGTGCATCTGAAAAATTCCAGAAATATTTCTCAGGATTCTCAACTATTTGTAACCATTTTATTCCACTAAATTTCAGAATTGTGACCATAGTGTGATGACTATATTAATCTGAAATTCCCAAGTCAAGAAGAGACTACTTAATGCATTGGCATGTAATCACATTTCACAATGAAAAGGTTTTGATAGTTTATGTGATCATTTAGTTCTCTGTAACAATCAGAACATGATTCTTCATTTACCTTGAAATATTGAAAAGAGAGTACGGAAAAACATTCAGCCTTCAGTATCAATGACTTGTGCAGTTATGATTCAATTAAGGTTTAATTTTGAGCAATGGATCATAAAGCTGAAATTATATGCTTTATAATTAATGTTATTGAAATAATGAATATAGATCTGAGAGCATTTTCCAGCTGCAACACAATAAAATGTCCTGATAAGCGAAACCACAAATTGTAAAATTTAATAGTGCCAGATAAACTAAATTTAAAGAAATATTTTTAATTGGGGTTCTTTCCAGCCACTAATGTCATTATCAAAATATTTTCTGAAGTTAAAAATGCTTAATAAGGAATTTGTTAACACCATTTGAAGTAAATAAACATTTATATATTGTTGCCTTTTTAACTCCAGGGTAGAAGAACTCATACTATTTTAAAAGGGCTGAAATGGGAATAATCTGATGGAATAGGTCATTTACGTAACTACTCAGAATAAGGTATTGCAACTGCTTAATATCAGTACATCAAGAGTGGAATAATATGGGACTGGGGCCAATTTGATACTACCCTCTACTAAGTAATGTAGTTATAAAGTCACCTGTAATTTTAATTACCTTTTTGTAAGAAAAACTGGTCAATTGTGCCCACCACTCAAGATTCTTGTTTCCACTTCCAACCAAATAATAGTCTGGGATGTAGCTTGGGAGCAAACCTTTTAAGAGTTCTGGAATGAATTCATCACCATGTTCAACATAGTATTGCTGGGCAGCAATCATTGCTGTATCTTCTTCCTGCCAATTATAAGAAGCCGCTATATTCTTTTTAAATACATAATTACATTAAGAGTGATGGTTTTGAATTACATTAACTTTTGACTTTAATGATTGATTGGTAATCAACCATATTTTCAGTGTTTTTGATGGGCTGATGGGAAACCTGGTGGAGTAATTAAAATTTAGAATAACTTATGTAAAAAAGGAAATATTACTGCATTTATTCAAATTCGACTTTATCAGGTTGTTATTTCAACAATTTTTGATCTTAGAAATACAATTTCTAAAGAACAGGCAATCATCTGGCCTACGGATAGCATAGTATATTTCAAATCATCTATATATAATAAGTGAGGTGTGCTCTAAGGAAAATAAATGAATCTTGTCATTTATGCTTTCATTTCTAATGTGATTCTCATTCTAGAGTTAGTTATTTATTCCGTCACAAAAAACATACCTTTCCACACCTATATTCTCCATGTTTGACTCCACGTACTACTTGCTGGTAAATCAGTTCAGTGGCAACCTTATCTAGTGTTGGATCATGCCATGGTGAAAAGATCTCTTTACGGAAGAAAAGTCTCCATGGAGCATTGCGTTCTTGTGCACCTTGCTCTTTGGCATATTGCTCACATTGTGAAATTGCATCCATTACATGCTCATTACCACTACCAATTGAAGACACCTTGTGATAAAAAGATTATTTTTAAGTTTATCATATTTTCAGATGGTGTGAGATGAGAGCAAAGAAAGATTCATGAGCAGTTGTCCACTTTCATAAGTCTTTGTGTAAATATAAGTAGTCCCCACCACTTGGTCCACCAAATAATGGTGGGCCGAGTAGATTTTCCCACATGATCCAAATATATACTTGGATCATATGGGAAAGAGGCTCTGGAAAAAAGTGGCCAATGAAGGAGGTGACCCCTGAATAAAGATGGCTGTTGAGGCAATTTCACTGTATAAATACTAAAAAATGTACATTTATAGAGCGAAATCTAAAATCATTTTCAGGTATGTATTGGCTAAAATAATTAAAACAGGATAAAATGAAATCGAAGAGACAGAGACAACTAGGAAGTCCTGTATTCGGGTAGCTTACCTTTTCAAAGAGGGTGATGAATAGTGAAAAGCCAAACTTGTCTTGAAGCCCAATGTCTTTACACAGTTGAGTGCAAACCTCATTTGCAGTGGAAGCCGAGTCTGCACGCACAGTCTTGGTACATCCATCCATGAATGTAACTGCTAGCAAAATAGGTTTTTTGGATTTGGTAGCCTTAAAAGAAAATAAAATGACTATTATTATTATTGCCTCTTATTATTGACTATTATTATTAAAATGACTACTATTATTAGTCTGTGAATAAAGTATTATTATTATCAAAACGAAGGGCTTAAGTGAGATTGGGTACCCATACAGAAATTTATTTAAGGTCCCAACAAGCTTTCTAAATCAACATTTTACTGCTATGAGTATTTGATGGATTCTGAAAACCATCTAATAATATTGAATAGAATAAATCAGGTGAATATTATCATAGTATAAATACATGCCACTAGAATAGTGTTAGGCATATTATGGGAAAATAGAAAAGGAAAATAAAAACAGCTGCAAAGATGTTATAATACATAATGCAAATATTTCCCACAGGTACAACTCCAAGCAGATATATTAAGATACAATCATGGGAAAAAGTTTTCCTGGCTCTTGATCTTTATGAAGTGAAAAAAGAAACTTGCCGAGGGTTACTAACCTGCAATTCCAAATAACTGGGTGGCTGAGAACGTGTTCCATTATTAAATGTGCGCATCAATCTGTTGTGGCAATATGGTGCATACCCTGGAGGTCCACCCTGTATGAATGCTCGGAGATAGTTGACAAAACTTTCAGATGGAGCAAAACACCCGACACATAAGGATAGTAGAATCCAGCCTCTGGCATGTGAAGGCTTGGATGGGTTGTTGGTAAGCTGCTTGCAAATTTGACAGTAAATTTCATCTCTAAAAAGAAGTCCAAGATAAAAATCAACTCAAAAATGTTTTCACCTTTTCACTTAAATCGTTTCCAATTCAATTTTTATGCAACCCCTTCCCAAATGTTGTTTTCTTTCTGAGGCAAAGAGGTTAACGTTTTACTGTCCTACATCTTAAAAGGTGATGATCAAAAGTATGGATATTATGTAGGCGATATGAATTAAAATCAAATCTTTAATTATCGTTAGATGGTTATGTACCACAATAGATATCATCCAGGAAATAAAAACAAAAGCATATGAATTTACACCTGTTTACATTCAGTTTAAAGATTAAAAAATCAAGTCACTAGAACTAAAATATTTATGTACACTGTAAAATCCTTTGGTAGGTAGCCAGGAAAATAATATGGAGACATTAACACTAGATGCTGAAGTAGGTAGTTTGTTAAACAATTTAATGCCCATGCATTTCACAGAATCTTGGGTCTTGGGGTCAATCTAAAATAAGATTTATCTAGTTTCAGTCTATGATCTTCTGTGTAAACTTTCAAAAATGAATAAGTTGACGTATGTGAATTAACACATTGGCAGGAGGGAATAAATGGAGAATCTAAAATATTTGGAGAAAATGGGGAAGAGAGAAAACATCCTTGATGTTCAGTCATCATCGTAATTTACTCACTTTGACCCTGCCACTTTCCTGCAAGCACTAGTGTCCAAATATAAAGGTTTATAAAAATATTATATGGTACTAAAAAGCCCTTGCCATATTTTATTTAAAAATAATGTATTTAGTCTTTATAAAAATGTATTCACATAATGGCTGTTTTGTTTTTGTAACTTTCATCAGAATTTAAAAAATTCTACTGAAAAAATTTATGGTACTAGACAGCAAGGAGACTTGCATGTTACATTTTTATGTTTGAAAAAACATATTGGTCTTAAGTTTTTGGGCTTATGTCTGTTGAACAAACTTCCTGTTAAACTCAAATCCTTCATGAACACCTATTTTTTCACAATTAAATTAATAACTTTTTTTATTAAGGAATTGTTTATACATATCGTGATCAGAAATTTTTGGATCTTGAAAATATATCATTTTTGGTTATGTTGGTATTTTCTTTTTCTATGTTTTCTGAATACCTATGCTCTATTGACATGACTTGTGTTATTCAATTATGTAAATATATTGTTATTAATTTACTTATTAAAACTTAACTTCAACTATTTTCATTTTGGTGAGAACTACTCCAGTATATATAAATATTTAGTTCACAATTAGTGTTATCTTACCTAAGTTGTTCTCTTAAAATCCCATGTCCAATAATGAAATGTAATTTTTCAAGATTTGAGGTGGGTCGTGACTGGAGCCAATTTTGATAGCTGTCAGCAGCATACTCATCATTAAGCAGACCTCTTCTGACTTCTTCTCCCAGTTTGTTCTTTCTCTTGAGTGTGAGTGAGACCAGCTTCTTTCTCTCTTTGATCCTTTTTGCTTTCTCTGCATCATTCAGTTCTTCATTTTGCTGGAACATTATTTATAAGTAGTTTATATACATGCACAATACCAAGTGCACCAACAAAGCATAAAGTCTTCAATGATATGGTGATTGATAAACTATTCCCTCTGCATACATTTAAAAAGTGTCCATGTATGGTTTTTAGTATCATATTTTTGCCCATTTTCAAGGGCATAAACTTCACAAATAACTAGAAATCAAGTATAAATAGCAATATTATTTTTAAGTGGTTCAACATTTATGGAATAATTGACTCCTTTACATGAATACATAAAAAAGTCTAGTTCTGAGTTCACTTTTTACACCCACCACAGAAACCAACTCGGAGGTTAACTTTGACAGGAAAGAAACATTATTAGCTTCATTGCTGGTTCATTTATCCTTTATATACATTGACAAAATTTAACAAAGCAAGACTGTTTCGATGATAATCGTCACCATCTGGAGTCTAAAGGCTAGCCTTTGCTAGCTTTGGCCAGCCTAAATATATTGTTGTTTGGATGGGGCATAGTTAATTGGTTTGAGAGGTTCCTGACTAAGGTGGGGAAGGGAGAAAGTTGAAGGAGGTGAGCTGCTTTTGTGGTAGTGTGGACAGAGGCAGTGTAGAGCAGTAATGGAGGAAATATTCGTTGACTACAATGTGATCAGGGTCAAGGTTATATCAGAGGATTTCAAATCGTTCTAGAGTATCTATTTTTTACCTTTCTTTTTACAATGTAAAATTTTGGGAATACATATATGTGAAGGTGTGGTTGCTGGTGAGGAGGCATTTGAAGAAGGTGGTTGAAGGTGCCAGAAAAGAAGTCAGATGTTCTTTGATTCTTTCTTGGAAAATGAGTTCAGTTTGTCCAACATAAACTGCATTGCAGTTTTGGGAGTTGAGTTTTTATACTCCTGATTTCAAAATCTTCCCTGTTTTATCATTGTTATGGCAAAGAATGTTTTTATGGGTTGTAATGTTATAAAAAGCTGGTTTGATGTGGTTCTTAGGAAGTAAGTTCGAAATTTAGATATTCTAGAACTATTTGAAATCCTCCGACATAACCTTGACCAATAAAGTCCATACCCATGAGAAATTAGTACACTTAGGATGGTGATGTTTTCTCTTTTTGTGCCATATCCAGTGTCAGTAATGAATTTTTATTATTAGAAATTTACTCAGCTTGAATTAGAGCGTAGGGTTCTGTGGTCTGCAGAGAAATGCTTTCCCACCCTCTGTGCTACTATAATACTATTTTTGTAAATTTGGTCAATACAATTTGGGTGAGACATACTTATGTGTGAAAATCTCTTCCTCTGTTTGAATTAAAGATATGTTACTGAAAAAATTAAAAGTACATAGCTAGATACATGAGTAATAACATAAGGTGATATTAAAATATATCTTTAGCAGAAGTAATAGCATGGCAAAAATGGCAACAGTAGAAGAAATGAGACAATGGAGCTATGGAAAAGATATACAAAAGAGAGGATGAGGCTAATTAAATTAACATGATCAAACTTCGGTTTGCTTTTTAAGGGAAATATATGCACTTCCTTTCATAATACTAAAAGGGACACTCAGTTTGATTGCAAAACCTCATAAAACAAAAAATCTGTTAATTCATTTATCAGGAGCTATAAAAGCCTGAGACAGTTAAATGATATTTATTAGTCAACTTGGTTAATGCTGGCATGAGATGGCACATGATATCACCTTTGTAAAAAAACTTACCATGTCATCCATTCCATTTACGTCTGCCAGAATTTCACTGTTACGCTGTCCCCATGCACGCCCAAGTGTGGCTGTAACACGGTTCATAACAGAAGTACTGTCTCGTTCAGTGGTAGTTGTGTAGCGTGGTTCAGCCATATCACCCATAAAACGTAGTATAGTGATCCATAAAGCTTGAGCTGCCTATTAATACAAGATAATTCATTATTAACATCTTAATTGTGAGTTAGAGTTTTCAACTTACTCTCAAAAGGGATGATGATAATTGGTAATTGCTAGTTATAGTTAGGTTTGTTGGTCTTGAGTAAGAACCATCATAAACCATCCTCAGTAAAAATCCATCTTCATCTTTACATACTTCATCTGCTACTAGACTTATGGCAAGGGATGTTAGGATGCAAGCTATAGGGCTAACACTTGGCTAAAGGGGCCTTACCAATTCAACCCCTGTAAACATATGGGTTTGTAGACCCAAACTTACATTTGGATGGAATAAGATGGACTTTAACCAGGTCTTAGTGGTTTAATAAGGCTTGGCTTATTGCACACATATTCTTATAAGAGGCAATTCACATAGCTTATTGCTTTAATCAATCAGAACTTTCTTAATTATCAGAGTAGAACTTACTGCAAATAGATAAGGCTCTGTGAGCAAATAAAACTTACCAAATGATCTCCTGGGCTGGATAGTTGGAGAAGGGGATGCTTAAGTTGTCTGCGTGAGTACATGTGATTGACATTGCCACTGAAGTATGTGGATGCAAACTTCTGAAAGTTATACTGAATAAGATTCTCTGGGGTGTCTTTGGAACCATCTGGTGGGAGTTCTGGAAGGTCAATGAAGTCTTGTTGATCCGGGACTCCTTGCCCCAGATCCTAGTGAAGGTTAGATAACAGTTATCATGAAAATAATGTAAAACTTATATTATTAATGGAATCTTCCTAATAGGTTGTCGATAGTGTCTGCAGCTACTCCTCTATTTTAAGCGGAAAGTATGAATGTCATCAATATATATCCCTCTCTCAGAAATACTGTAACTAATGCTCATGATGTAGCCCAGCACTTGTCTAGTAGGTATGTAATCACAATGTTGATAAATACCAAATGCTTTTTTTCTCTGAATAGGATTACAATATTTGTAATATTAATGTTGAAATTGATGGTAAAACATATATCATATTTAATGACTAGCATATACCATTTGTGAGAAATAAAGCTACTTTTCATTTTGAATGGCCCATGGGCTTCCCAATATAAAAGAAGCTAAATGGACTACTTAAGTCTACTTGCAATGTTGCTGAATTCAAAAGAGGAATTAAAAATGTTCTCCAAGTATTCTAACCCTTGAATGAATAGTTAGATGTATTTAAAAATACCTTAATTATATAATACCATAAGTATTTTAAATGCATATTGCATATGTTATGTTATTATTATTTTAAAATCTGACATATGTCACATATCAGCTGATATCAGTTGGGCAAATAAATATATTACTATATATTAATATATGTGTTTAATGTCAAATAAAATGATTAAGATTATTTATTATATAAATGATTAATTAAAATTATAATAATTTAAATTCATATTTTTTGTGATTAAAATAAAATTGGTTCATTATGAATCCAATCAACTTAAAATGCCCCAATGGATAAATATTTATAGTACTAGAAATCTAAAAAATTGATAAATCTTTGCATTGGCAACAGAGGAAACCTTTATCCTTTTTGAATTCAAAGCCAGAAGTAAGACTAAACCTTTTGGAATACTAAGTTACAAATAATAATAGAACCCATTATTTGTGCTTTTCAACACTAGCCTTGAAAACTGATGGCCCTGTGTCAGTTCGAACTTGTTGTCCAACTCCACCTTCCCCTTCGGTAGGAGTAGTACTGGCCCCAGCTGCAGTAGGGATAAGGAAATTAAAGACATCGTCTACCAATCGACTTTCATCCATTGGTCCACTGGGCTTCCATTGTTTCCCTCTTGTCTTGATTGCCACCTTACGATCTTTCTTCCAAGCCTCTTCTGACTCTTGTTCCCATGACTTCTCAAATGCCAACATTTGTTCCTACAGGAAATTACCATTTTTAGACGGATTCAAAGAAAAATTTGATTCTTATGAAATTTAGTCTTAACATTTAAGTGGATTGGAAAAGGAAACAATCAGATACATTTATGTGATTTTTTTCCTTTCAATTAATTGGATAGAGGATTGACATTGATTTAAAAGGAGAAATATCCGGTATCCTTTCTGATTGAGAATTCTAAGATTGTATGCCATTTAAAATGTGACTTTGTGTCAAGCAAAAAGAGAACAATTTTCTCTATTTCAGATTCCTTTAATTTTTTCTTTAACATTTCTTCAACTCTCACATAGTCTTAACCACTAGGCTATGGAATAGGTGTATCAACGTTTTGGTGTGCGACTGCAGAGAATACATACATATATATACCCTCCTTAGACCCCCTCTAAATTTTATGACCCATCCTTTCCTAGAAGGTTCAAATGATCACACTTTCCGATTGTTCCAGAATAGGGTACCACTTTGCAGTGCTGTTTATGACAGTTCACGACCCTTGGGTGAATTTGATGAATGCATTCCGCCCTCCGAAATTTAGGAAATTCTCTTCTGACCCACCTCATCATTTCCCCCCATCGTTTCCGAGTTTCAGTAGAATGCTGGTTATAAATCAAAGTATTTAGGTACTTTTTGGTGTCAAAGTACTCAGAAATTATAAAGGAAAGTAAATATGGAGTTCATTTTATGATATATTTCTGCATAAATTATTTTAACTATGGTCAATCGTATCTCCACTACCCCCCTCGGAGGGAAATGGGTGACATGGTAAATTAGGGTAGTTCCAAGTCCACTACCTATTAAACCTTTGCCAGCACTAGAAGGGAAGAATGTCTAGCATGATAGAAGGGAAGAATCACTCACTCAATATCAGCACTAGCTTGATATAAATGTTCTTACATAGTTCAAAAAAACTCTCAAAAAATTTATGAATATGTGGCTACTGAAATTTACCATTCGTTACTGCACAAAGTACATTTAGGTGACACGAATGAAAAAATGACTTAAAATAAAGTCTAAATTTAGGTCTAAGACTACTGCCATGAAGCATATGTGATAACATCAAAGACTAAAGTTTGATCAAATAGATATGGTCCTTCTCGGTGAATGGTGGACAGAGCTACAACTGCCTACCACACCTCCTGGCTTACCCCCCCTTCTTTACTCTCTCACTCGCACATTGGAGGAGAGGCAATCAGTGTTGCCAATTTTCTGCACACTGGTCCACAGTGGGGTACTGAGAGAGAATCGTAATGTTAAGAGCTGGCAACTATGCTGAAGTGATGCTGATAGGGGAAGCACAAAACGGGAAGGAGTCCGGATTGGGGGTAGCCGAGGACAGAGAGGGGGTGCTCAGGAATCTTTGCACAGGAATATTTCTAAGCAGTCTAACAAATCTGCAAAGTTGAACTAACAAATCTGCAAAGTTGAACTAACAAATCTGCAAAATAATTTTTAAAACCCTTTGGAAATATAGTTCAAGAAATTTTACAGAAAAGTATATAAAGACTACATGATTTCAGATCTCATACTAACTTCATGGACACATGATTATTTAAAGCTATCTGGTATTTAACATGCACTTGATCTACCATGTTTAAAGGACCTAAGCTTTGAGAATGAAAACATTTAAATCTCATAATTTTTATCAGTTATATAATGGAGAACCACAATAGGATAAAAAATGTTATCGCATAGTTACCTTGTAATTTTGTTCAGCAATCTCTTGGTATTGTTTTCTTCCCTCTTTTTTCAACTTTGCCACTGCTTCTCTTCTCTTTGCCAATATTTCATGATGTCTCTTTCTGCGCCACTGAAGAATATAAAATGTGATTAAAATTGTGATACTTAAGTTTTCATTATTATTTTAATAGCAATGTATCAGCATGCCCAGAAAGTTTCAGGAGGGGGATTAGGAATCATACCACCAAATATCTGGCCCATAAAGGATGTACCAAGGGTAGAAAATAGGATCTATTTAAATTGAAACAACAATTAAATACATACCTTAGCTTTGAAAAGTATCTTCTGAGCAATCAAGCTTCTTGCAAGTGCTTGAATTTTCACAACTGCTTTCCTCTTTTGTTGGATTTCCTGGCGCACATTGTGACCACGACAATAAGCCTAAAGAAATAAATTAACAAAAATTTGGAAAAATATTTAAAATATTTTCTTAAAAAGACTAAAATTAGTATTATATATGTGTAGCACTAAAAAAATCTCCATCAGAAAAAAAGCCAAACCACTGTGATAAACTCAAGAGTTGTCATTATATAAGAGAGTTATGCTCAGCCTATACAATATTAAGCATAATGTAATAAATGGTATCAGGCTTCACTTCGTGGAAGTTGTTTATATCCATGTTAAGAATAAATATACTTAGTACTTTTCCACAGATTTAAAGAATTTTGCTCAAATATTTGGAAAAGTATAAAGTATATTGATTCTTAACTAGGATTTAAGCATAATGGTTCATGTAATTCCTATGGCTATAGATCTATTTATTTATCTTTTGTTGAAAATTGGTGACCAGTGATGTAGAGTTTGGGAAGAGATAGAAACCTGAGGGTGATAAATCTGGAAATAAGGTGGAAGTTCTAAAATTCCTAGAACATATCTCATAATTCTTCTATTGCCAGAAAAATTTCATGGGTAAATATTTAGTCCTGATGAAAAAAAATTCTTTGTCATCTCCAAATCAGATCTTTTACTATGGATTAATTTGTCTATTTTATCTAGAAAATTGGAATAATATCCCCTACATGTTTTTTAAGAAAACTCACCAACCAATGCAAAAAAATCAGTATATTATTGATAGAAAGCTTTAAGCACTATTCAGAAATGTTATCACGAATGCTTTTTTGAAGCATACCCTTATCATGCTAAGCTTTTATTAAAATTTTCATGCAAAAATACCTTATATTTGTTTAAATTCCTTTACTCTCAGAATTTTTATTTCATTAGATCTGCCCGACATTTAATATCATACTGCACACTTTTTCATTATTTCTATGTTGTATCTTTCGGCATCCTTTTTCTGGGTCATCATCTAAACTGGAGTGTCCGCATTTACACTCAACTGCCTATTTAGTAATCATTGTAAGTTAAAGAGATTTTTTTGTTGCTTATAAAATTTTTGCTGTTAATTAGTTAGTGGGGGGTCATCTAGTCCTCCCTTCATCAGGACTCAGCTGCCACTATCTAGTCGTGATGACCACTAGCTCCAATTTATTTTACAGTAAGTGCTTAAGTGATTTCTGTCAAGTCTCTAGCTCTTGGACACTGTCGTACTTGCTATTTCTAAGATATTTCACCTTATTAGAAAGAATAAGGTGGTTTTGCTGATAAACAAATATTTTTCTAGATGGCCCAGTAGATGATTTAGAAGCTAAAACTAAAAATTAATTACACAAATCAATAAATCCCATGAGCAACCTAAACTGATGCCTTGGGGGTGTTGTGAACACCAGAACGGTTCAAGGGTGCTTGGTATGATCTGAGAACCAGCCCCAGGTCTTTGAATTCAGCTGCATTTACCAAGAGCCCCTCTTACTTTATCAGAAAGGTCTTTACATAAAGTCTATCTCATCAGTTCTGTCCTCCTTCTATATGCAACTTTTACTAACCTAATTCTCTCTTGTTTCCATACTACTTTACCCAGTAGCTTCCCTCATATCTCCAAAATAAGTGCATTTATATCACACAAACGAAATAAGTCTACCTGCTCTAATTTTATCCTCCAACATTGAAAGGTGGGGGCAATCTGAATTCCCTTAGCTTTCTTTTCTATTCAAAATATACATAATAATCAAAATTCATTATTTTACCTGAAGATGGACAATTGTACCCCTTAGCTTATGAAACTTGTACGTGAGAATACGTGAGCGAATGGATGCAGCCAGGCGAAGGAATCCTTTCCTCTTTGCAACATATTCTTTTCTTGGTTTGAAGCCACGCCAGTATTTCTGGAATACAATGGCTGCAGCACGAAGTTGAAGAAACCTGTGGGAAATTGAGAAAGACTGAATTGTTAACCTTAGTTTAAGTATTCAAAATTTAAGTATTAAATAGTATATTACAAGAGGCCTTCATCATGAATACCCATTCTAGTCCAAGAGAATGTTGTCGTAATATCATAGTGCTATGAATAACAAGAGACAAAAATAAGTGGAGTATATTGTCAAGTGACACTCTGTGTGCGAGTTGCTGGCTTACATAGCTCTGTTGAACCTTAACATTGGAGTGCTAAGGGTTAATAAATCCAAGGACATATATTACCAAAATGCATCATTATTCAATATATATTTATGTCTGGTGTTATGATGCACACATATTCCACAAAATAAACCATCCAAAACCATGCAACCATAGTTTGAGAGTTTTAATATATATGTTGAAGTGAAAACACTGTTGTGTGTACATCAGCCTACCTTTTCCTGTACAGCCAGCCACGTACACGTCTCTGGATCACTAATACTGAATGAGATAGTCTTTGCTCCCTCATCTGCTCAAGATAAAGGTCATGAGCATCTTTGAGGAAAACCTTAGTAAGCCCAAGTTGATAATCAGTATCTTTTGGCAGCACTGAAGTGAGGATCTTTTGACAGGAAGAACGACTATCAGCCTAGAAAAAAAAAACACTCTTATTTTAGCAGAAATAACTGCATGATCAGAAATATTAGAGGACTGGGAAAATTGTACTCTATATCCAGCATGTGCTATTGATATAGATACAACAGTCAAATAGGAAGGCATTGATTTATCAGTGCATTAATATTTTTTGCAATTATTGTTAATTCCAAAACATAGCATATATGTACAATGAATTGTGACAATTTCAGATTGATTTGGGATTTGTTAAAAGTGGCAATGTTTTCCAGGAGGGGCATTAGCATTTAAAAATGATACATGTATTCAACAGAATAGCTTGTGCTGGAGCTATGATCTTACACTGAGACCTTAAGTATTAGTATGAGATTAGTGCAATAATGTGACTAATGTTGAATAATTGACTCAGGTCTGAAAAAAATTCAGTGTGGTTGAACTAATCTGAGGAATTTACAAGTGCATGATTGCTAGTCACAATTGTTTGATAAGTTTAAAAAATGGATCAATTGTTGTATCATTAAATTTATTGATTGAATAATTATTTTTATAGACATTAGATTTTTTTCTAGATTAAATATATTATATCATCATTATTATTAACAAAAAATAGGGAAAAAGGGAACTTAGTAAAAAGAAACAAACACCAGATTGCCTAAGTCAAAAACTTACTGAAAGCAGATTGGTTGTAGATAAATCAATAAGGGGCATTTTAATTTAGATACACTATTATTTTTATTCTTATGATGCAATCTAACGTAATAGACTGATTATAGGACTGAGTTATGGATCTCTAAAGATAGGTTGATGATTGTTAATATTGCAAAAAGAAGATACAGAGAATTGGAACCAAAAGAAGGAAGTCACCTTATTTGCAGGAGACATTCCATGCACAAGTACTCGGTAACGATCAATAAAATCATTGAACATGTGCCTTATGGGGTATCCTGCTTGTCTTATGCGAATGGTTTCCATCATCCCAGAGTACCTGAGCTGCCTGCAGCACAAGGCCCTGTCAAACATCTGAAATAAATCAATTTTTTTATCAGTACAGGTAAACATTAAAATAAGTGTTATTCAAATAATTTATATCATCAAATCTGGCTACATTTTTTAGGTATTAAATGCCAGTTGATGTATTAGGCATTGAGGCTTAAGAAATGTACCTACAAGAAGAAGAGAGAAACTAATTGGACACATTGAAGCATACTAGTTTAGTGAAAACCATTATTGAGAGCATTAGAGAAGGGAACTAAGACAAAATGAAGAGCTTTGTAGTTGATAGGATATTTTGGATAGTTGTTTAAAATTAATCTTCAGACTGATAACCTATGATGATGATGAAAAGGAAGAAGACCCTGGATAAATCATTATGATTTTATCACATTCATGATAAAAATTAAAATATAATTCCTGGTTTTTGATGGAAATAAAGCATTCATATCATCATATAGGTATTACACATTTTGAATTTATATTTTGGATCTTGAGGTAAAAGTATTGGTGTTTCAGATGATTGTCATTTCTGGTCTATTTTGTAGTTTCTCATATGTCATAAAGAAAAATTACATGGTTTTCACATGACCGTAAGTGAAACATGAAATCAAATAAAATTCAGTTACTAATAAATATACTGACAATTAAACTAAATTAAATCCAAAATTATATTTATCATGTCTGTTTATCCTACCAGAGAGGTTAAGAGGGTTCTAGACTTGATTGTATTGTCACTGATAATTTTGACTGTCATTTAAGAACATATAACTTTGTATCATGTATCATAATATTCATGCCTGGGGTAGCATTCTTATTGGTGACCTAGGCTGATATATAGTTAGTTTTTTATGTTTTTGGAGAGTAAAAATGTTGTAACTATTCCAAATGAATCTAATCCACCACTAACCTTTGGCTTCTTAGCCTCATTTGGTTTAATACAGCGAACAAAAAAAGGTTGACATGCATTGAGTGTCTTCATCAGCTGATCCAAAGACTTGCGAAACTGAAAGGATAGTGTTGGGTTACGTCGCTTTGAATCCAGAGTATTCCTCCCCATGTTCAGCACACCCCCTGATCCACTTCCAATGCCGTCTTCTGCAAACAGCAGCTGAAGGAAGCGATTATTTGATATGTGGACCAGCTGCATCAAGTCTAAGCTGAAGGTGTCACGGTTTTTCTCCAAAAATCCTTTGGGTGGAATTGCACCAAATACCAATTAGTTAATTGTCATATTTCATATAGTAGGTAATATGAAATATAATTCTTATCTATTTATAGGTGATGGATTTTCATACGTATACTTACATAGCTCAAAACAGTATTGGTGTGGCATCGATATTTTTCATTGAATGAAATTCTAACATTACTGGAATGGAGTTAAAAAAAAGAAACAGGAACTAGCTATGCAGCCTTTAAAACGCTAGAAAACTGCTCTAATATTTTAGATGCTTAATTGTTGGTTATTACATATTAAAGAATATAAAAGTCATGGTACCCCAGGGGGTTTCCAGGACATCTTGATTCTCTTATCTTTTCTAGAATGCTCCATTACTGCAGGGGAGACCTAAGTTCAAGGTCAGATGATGTCTCTGAACACCTCTGGCTAAACCCAAGCTGAATGATTTTCTGAATACCAGATTTTCCTGGGAAACCAGAGACAGTACAGCCAAAGGAACTCCAAAACTAACTGGCACCCCATAATTACCCTGATGTGTGAACTTTCTTATGCTGGTTATAGGTGAACTATATCCTCACCTCCCAAAACAACAATAGGGTTGAAGACTATGATTTTTTATAATAAAATCTAATAGTTAAATTTTGTCTTGAAATTAAAGATTCAAGCAGGCTATATAAGCATAATGATTCATTTCTGTGGTATTAAGGTTTATATATACTTGAAAATCATATACATTTCATATTTCAAGTGAAGAATTGATAAAGTCTACATGGATTCCTACTCCATGTCAGGTCTTCAAAACACTTTAAAAATCATGATTACCCAAACTAATTCATATTCATTTACCTGGGTTGGCTCTGCAGGGATTTTCTGTCCATTACTAACCTCTTGTTTCATAGAAGACAATTCCTGCAAAATGTTTCAATCCAAAGGATGATGCTGTGTCAGATTTTGGCTTCAAATAATTTTTATTTGTGTCATTGGCTTTATTTACTTTTGTCAGCATTGTTTGATCAGTTCCCTGAAATTAAAACCAGCATCACATTATATATTGAGAATTATGAATGTGAGATTAAATTGGAGAAATAATGGCTCAACACTTTGCACAATATGATTGCACTATATAATTTAAAATGTGAAAGATTTTGGTTGACTGGGTGACCATCACTGAGGAGAGAAAACTTTGTGAATGGCTTGATGAAGAAGGCAATAATATTAGTCATGGCAAAAGGCATATCTGATGAAAGACAAGTTTGGGTTAAGAAAATGATATCTACTTTCTAATTACCCCTGCAAATTTAATGAAAATGTTTTTACTAACCTGACACTTGAAGTTCCTTTCCACTTTTAAAAATAATTTATAGTTTTAATATTTCAATTTACACTGAAAAATGCTATCGTGCTAGGCAGGTACTCACTTTGGGGAACTTGGACTCTTCATCAATAAGTGCCATGATATTCAGGGGCTGAAGAGCAATTAAGTCCAATATGTCTTGATTGTCAATGAATGTCATATGAGTCCAACTGATTCCTTCACGTTTGTATTCTTCCTGCTCCAACTTGAATATATGGTGCACAAAAAACTGCTGCAAATTTTCATTTGCATAGTTGATACAAAATTGTTCAAAGCTGAAATAAATAATTTTTTATGTGAATGCTAGTATTTCTTGAAATTCATGATTTTGTGACCAGGAAACAAACATTTATGGCTGATGTAGTGATTTGTAAAATTATTTTGATATTTACTAAACCAGCCAATAATTCCAAGAGTAACTGAAAAACCAAGTTATATGACCTGTTGGTTTTGAAGTTTTCAAATCCAAAAATGTCCAAAACCCCAATAGCATTTTGTGATGAGGCTTTTGGCTTGTATATTGCATTGTTGATTTTGCTGACTATCAATACAAACAAGCGTCCATAAATTCCTTTAACAAAGGCATCTCTTACATCAGCTGACTGCTCCTTTGAGAGTCTTGACACCTATTGAATGAGAATTGGAATACATTTGAATATATAGGCTACTTCTTATCACATATGTATTCATATGATTAATTATGATCAACTTCTATCAGGTTATGACAAAACTAAGTTTAAAAAAAAATGAGCAGATTTTCAGGATTTTGCATTACAAATGTTTCATTTCAAGAAATATTAATATTGACAAATAAAAAATATCAAGGCAAAAGTTTTCTTATATGTACATTTTTCTATAACGTTAACAACATACACAATACTTTTTCATAGGTTAACATTTAAAAACCATATTAACGGCAAAAAATTGGGGAGAAATTACAGGAGTAACTCTTGAGTGCTTATGAATCATGTTTCTAAAAATTAGTAATGTAATCGTCGCACTGATATTTTTAGTATCTCTCATAGGTACTTGTATCCAACCCATACTTTTTTTTCTGTTCTCTTCTTGCTTAACTTACCACAGCCTCTCCTTGAGCAAAAATTGTTTTCATGGTTAAGGCATCAATGAGTGGTTGATGTCCCACACCCAGAAGGGAAGCAACTCTTTGCACATTTACTTTGTCTGGGATTTCAGTTGCATCCATGTTGGCTGTTTGAAAAATTAGATGTGTTTTCCTTTACTTCATTTTATCAGGATATTTTTACATTATCCATCCTAAAAATATTACATTTGAAAGACAAAATGTGGTGACACTATTTTTATTCATCTAAATGTAGAAAACTACTGGTGGTGATATCACAGAAACATTGACTTTCATACCTACAGTAGCAGCCTTATATTTAATATTTCCGATGTGCAAGAGGGCAGCCAGTAACTTGAATATGTCCCAAATTTCTTGCTCTGAAAACATAAGCACCTTCATGGCTGAACGAATGTCAGAGAAATCTGAGAGGTCATCACGTCCTTCACAGACAATACTGCCACCCTATAAATGACAACCAAACACATGAATGATTAAATTTTTAATATTGTGGCTAATTTAGAGTCTATAGCATCCCTAGAACTAGAGAAAGACTAGATGACAAATGGAAAAAATTAAAATAATCAGCCATTCACCATTAATAAATAGTAGGAACAAAAATAGTATTAAATAATTCAATTGTAGAACAGACAACTCAGTTTAAATAATTTAGTGACCTATCATATGACTTCAGTTAGGAAATAGAAAAGAAGCTAAATAAATTTAATGCTACAAATAGGGACATTATAAGAATGCTAATAAATAAAAGAAGAAAAGAAGCCCAGCCAAAATTTGACAAAACCATAGCTATACCAATATTTTCCAATATGTAAGTGAGACATGGACAGTAAAAAATAAAGAAGAAAGCGGAATAGAAGTACATGAAATGCTATTAAGGAAGGGAAACACTGCATAAAAACATCATTTAAGGAAGGAAAGCAAAGATATTTAATCTAAATGAAAGTAGAAATAATTGGAAAGAACAAGTGAATAGAATAGACAAGAGAGATGGATTCCATTAACCCCTCAGCTGCAGCAGCCTCATTCATTCTCAACGGCTGTGTGCAAGAGAAAAGTAGCCGCGGCAATCTTCCTTTCTATTTTTGACAAATTTTTATAGGGTGGTGGACCTAGGACGACCCTTATTGACCGAATAGCCCAGTTCCCTCCAAGGAGGGTAGTGACAATACAATTGACTATAGTCAAAATATTTCATGCAGGAATATATCCAAAAATGAATTTCATATTTATTTTCGTTGATAATTTCTAAATAATTTGATACCAAACAGGACGTAAATACTTTCATTTATAACCACAATTCTACCAAAACTCTATGAAAACAAGGAAATGATGAGGGTTGGGGTATCAGAAAACAATTTCCCAAATCTCAGTACATGGAATGCATTTGTGAAACGCCCAAGGGTTGTGAACTGTCATAAAGCCCATATTCTGGAATGATAGGAATGTGTGACTATGCAAACCTTTTTGAAACAGACAGGGCATAAAATTTGGAGAGGTTCTAGGGAGGGTACGAAGGCGGCAGTCATACGTGCATGACTGAATTCTCTGCATTTGCACACCAAAACATTGATCAATGCATTCCGCAGCCTAGGGCTTAAAGGTCCTAAATTATAGTGAATGCATAGGAAAGAGAATTATAGGATGACCTAAGAATAAATAAGTAAGAACTCTAACAAAGTGCCTATTAAATGGAGCAAAGAAGAATAAGATTGTGACAACCATAACAGACCTCCATAACCCCAATACATCAGCTTATTCAAATAAATGTCACCACCTAATATGATAGTACTAATAGATGAAGATTTTCTCACTAAGTAATGATTCTACTTATATTCTTATGGTTTAATATTACTCAGAATGACAACTACTGACAAATTAAGTTACATTCCTGATTTCATCTGCTAAAATTAATGAGGTAACAGTTTCATGAGTGATCCAGTGATTTGAATTTTTTATGTTAACTAAGTTAACTCTAGGAACATTTTCTGGATGAAAATAATAATATACACACAGTTAAGAATAGGAACATGCAATAAAATACAGATATGTTGTTGCCTTACACCAGTAAGATACTTGTAGTGAGACGCATCCTCAACTTGTAGCTTCTGTTTTTCCTCTCGTGACAATCCAGCCAGCATGCAATAGAAAATGTGATAGTTTCGTTCATCAGTGCTTTGGGAAACGATTCGTGACTTCTCCAGAAGATACTGTTCAATTTTAGCTCCTTCAATGACACCATCTTGATTGAAGTGTATATCTATGTATTTACCGAATCGTGATGAGTTATCATTTCTTATTGTTTTGGCATTCCCAAATGCTATTACAGAAGAAAAATTCAGAATGAACAACTTGATATTCCAAAAAGCAATAAACATTTTAACTTATCAGTGAATCAGTGAATGCAATTCAAGAGAATCATAAATACGACTCTTTTGATGTAATTATCAATAACACTAATAATTACATTTCAATGCAGTATGGCAATCATGGAGTTTATTACAAGATAAAAAATGTTATAAGGAGAAAAATTATTTAATTAAAATATGCACAAAATATTTAGATTCAAAATGATAGTGTATTTTGAAAATTTCTCGTGTCTTTATGCAATTCACTAAGATAGTCAATATTAATATTCAACCTCAACTGTATAATACTCATTGTGAAATTACTAACTGAAATCTTTAAATCTATATCTACTGTGTTTATGCATATATAGTCACTCTAATTAGTTTAATTAACCTGCTCATGTTTCTTATTTGATTGTAAGTGACAAACCTTCTAAAATGGGATTAGCTTCTAAAATTTGCTGCTCAATCCAGGAGTGTTTACCACTTATAGCAGCAAGATATTGGAGGATAAGCTTGGTGCTCTCTGTTTTTCCAGCACCACTTTCACCACTGAAAATGATTAAATTCATGAATGACAGGTTTTTCTTAATTAGTAATGCACTTTTGTCTCATTAAATAATCAAGTAGACAGGAATAGGCCTAGATATAGGTAATTCATAATAATGGAGAGATGTTACTATAATTAGTTAATTCTTCATTCATATGTATTACATTTATGATTAAATCATATATCGATTTGAAATTGAAAAAGTATGTAATCATGGAATAATTGGAAAATATGTATTCAACGTTTTTAAGAAATTCTAAAGTACCCACTACATTTTTCTAAAAGTTCTATGAGAAACAAGAAAGTGGTTAAGGTCCACCAGTGGGTAGGTCACTTAGCTACAAAATGAGGGGGCATGGTTTATGATAACGTACAGCATGACATGAAATATACACCAGGGTAGAGATATTCACTATTTTCAAAGGATGATTATTTACTATTATTACATAAATGACATCTGATAAAATAGTGGAAAATATTCCCCTTCTCTCCAACTTTTGATCCAATTTTTTCAATACCATGTATTTTTTTGGCTCACCTTATAACAATGCACTGATCCTGGCTGTAACGTTTCATGTTTGCATAACTATTGTCTCCAATTGCAAATATATGTGGTGGAAGTTCTCCAATCTTTTTGTCCTTGTACAATTTGATCTGGTCCATTGTATATATTGGAAGAACTTGATATGGGTTCACAGCCACCAATATAGATCCTGTATAGGTCTAAACATTATAAACTTGATGTGAGAGAAGTTGTATCCTCAATACTAGTCACGGAGAGGAAGTTTATCACCTTATACAAAAAAATTCAGTACTTGATAGAATATTGATACAGGTCATGAAATCCTGAAGAATGAAACTTAAATATTGGTTAAAAGTTTGTTTTATAGTTTGCTGAAACAGAAATTGGAAAAGAGTAAAAATATTTTTTAATGATTTTGGCTTAAGCTTCGTTAACTTTTGATCTGAGTCAGTAAAATAAAAGAAAAATTTTGTTTTGGGTTAAATGTTTTCATCAACCAGCTCACTGCTTTACATCCCATAATAGTCAACAGTACTCAAAGAATCAGACAATCCCAAGGGAGTGGACAAATAATATAGCCAAGGGATGATGGTGGTTTCATGGAATTAGAATTAAAAATGGGTTTCTAATTAGGTGCAATGATGGATGAAGATAATAAAGGGGAATAACTTTTACTTGGTTTAAGTTATGTTTCTATTCTGGAGGGGAAAATATGTAATACATGTCACTTATGAATGATAGTCACAGATAACTGAAATAAAGTGTTTGACATTAGAGATGGTTTCAGGCTTAACTATGTGAAATTCCTTCATCTTGAGGAAAAGAAAAAAACACTGCAATTTCAAAAAACAAAATTATTTATTCTTACTACTTGGGTTTCGCTGTGGCCGTGGCCTTGGCGAAACCCATACCGCAAGAATAAGTAATTTTGTTTTGTGAAATTGCAGTGTTTTTTCTGTTTCTTAAGTGTTTGACATTAAATAATATTAATTTTGTGTTGACTAAGTATTGTATAGGTATGAAAATCGCTTACGTATATGTAATCGTTATTGTAGCGAATAAGTAGGTTTCTAAGAATTCCAGCTTCATGTAGATCACCTAATAATATCATATCTTCCACTCCTTGGATAGATGATATGTGCATGCTCCTCATCCGATTTTCTTCTGGAATCCATCTTTTCTGTAAAGAGTTACAGATGTCATTAGTTACAAGCACTTTACTTGAGAAGGAAAATAAATAAAAAGTATTTAAAAAATAATTTTTTATGTTATTTCCAGTATATTCGGGAGCACCTCACTTCAAATACTGCACAAGAATGGTAATTGTTGGACGTTGTGGTTAAGATACAAGACAAACATCTTAAATAGACACAGCAAGAAAAATGAAAGATAAACACCTCTTAATTGGAAAAAAATTAAACCATCAAAGGCTTACCAAATTCTTCTCTCAGACTGACGAAGGGGCAAGGGAACCCTGAAATATTTCTCAGTTATGTTAGTCTTTCTTTTTACTTTTTTATCTGTGTGAATGTGTATAAGTGTGTGCGCGTGTTCGTTATATATATATATATATATATATAGTTGCATTGGGAAATCTTGGTGGCGACGGAGCGCAATTCATTTGGCACAAACTTTTGGCTTCGCAATTTGGCTATACTATTTATATACATATATATTATTGTTCCACTTGGAAAATCTTGGTGGTGGCAGAGTTCATTTCCCTTACACATATAATATAAATACTTGGAAAGAAAAAGAAGGAGACACAAACAAAAAGGACACTCACAAGATTAGTTCGCACATTTCAAGAGTTCACACACACAAAGAAGAGGAAAAGTGTCTTTCTCCTCTTCATTCTCTTCTTCATCGCTGACGAATGAATGCTCCTGCTGAAATGTACGAACTAATCTTGTGAGTGACCTTTTTGTTTGTGTCTCCTTTTTCCTTCCAAGTATTTACATATATATGCACAAGATAAACATAGAACACAAATAAAACTTGCACTTGAATCCAATTTTTCGGTGGCCGAGGCACATCTTTTTCTTAGGGAACGAGGAATAAGAATCTTCCTTCTTCCTCGATCCCTAAAAGATAGGGGAACATATAATGACGAACACATGGGAATAGTATAATTCACGGAAAAAATATGCCATGACCGGGAATCGAACCCGGGACCTTCCGATTACATGTCGAATG
>WURS02000003.1:2789328-2804865 GCA_011762765.2 Rhinocypha anisoptera
CAACTCCCTTTCTCTCGCCCTCCCCCACCCTCCCCCCCCCTGAAGAATGGGTGTATGGGGAGCCTTCCACGTAATCGGGGGATAGGTTTGTTTGTTTGTTTTTTTTATCGGGTCACAAAATTCTCCGGAGGACCGCATAACATCCTCGTAAGTGGAGGGAGAGAGAGAGAGAGAGTGGGGAGGGGAGGGGGGCGAAGTATAAATTCCAGGAAAGTTATCTCCCGAAGAGCTTTCCAGAGATTAATTTGCGGTTCCATCGATCTCCAGTTACGCAAGGAGGATGCTGTGTTTGCACGTCGCGCCGTCCCACCCGACGAGTGAAATTTTCTTCTGCTTTTTTTTTCAAATTTTTTTTCGCACCTAGAAAAGAACCGAGCGATGCGTTCGTCCCGCGACCGGATCCGGGCGGTGCCCTTCCCGCGCGGCGAAGCGATCCCGATCGAGTCGGGATCGATCCGCTCGGCGAGGAATGGACGCCCGCTTCGTGCCACCTCGGCACCGCCCTGAGTGACCTCCGAAAGGAGCTGCCGTGAGTCGGAGCGCATGTCGACTCTCAAATGTTCTCTCGAGTGCGTGACGCGGACGGGCACGTGCGATTGTCCCTCGAACGGATTTCCCCCAATCGACGGCAATCGTCGAACGGGAGACGTTAACGCGACCATGTCAGACGGAAGCTTACGCCATGGAGGACACGATACCCGTTTTGAAAGTAGTTGACGCGCATGCGCAGAGAGGAATCGAAGCATGACAGGTGGCTCCAGTATCCCACCGGTGAAGGTGCCAGGTGGAGTGGCAAACTCCGATTGGCTCTCCGACTGAGTGACACGTGTAGAGATGGAAGGCTTATAAGAGATCGTAGAGCATTTCATCTCAGGTGAAGTCCTTATGGAATAGTCCGTAAATCTTAATACATTGGCGAAGAAACCATCGTCACATTAGAAATGAATTTCTTGCTAATTAAAATCAAGGGTATGTCGATGGGACAATTAAATCAATCGTTCCAATTCTAAAAATTTTCCATTGCTTACAAGAGGTAGTCCGTCAACCGGATTAATGGATGGGATAAATAGATCGCCATGTTGACAAGGGATACGAAGGTTCCCAGGAAACAGAATGAATGCCGGTGATTAAAGTGATGCCCTCATAAATGAGTCATTCGGTCTGTTTGCTGGTCCAGAGTTTTCAAGGCAGCTTGACCTGCATTCGGGAGACCCAGTTGAGCATCCCGGTCAAGGGGAAAGACTTTCTTCTCCTTAATTTGAAATTCTCTCCGCATACGTCAACACATTTCGTGCAGGGACTATTTTATTTTGAGTTTTTCTCGCGCTCTTCGTCCGTATCAATGTCACTCGCGTCGGAAAGTGCATAGCTCCTTGCTAAACGAAGCGTCTGGGAACGATCTTCGCACGCAACATTTTTATGTCTCGAAAAATATTCATGACTCAATCCCTGAATGGCTGAAGTCTCGAAGCAACGGATTCCAAACAAACCTAAGATACGTTGTGATCGGAATGATTTCACCAGATGATGACGATTATCGCCGAAATCGTTCATGGCTCATTTATTCCGTGGAAATGAAACCTCTATTTTTTTACATAAATTAATTAAAATTCTTCTCAAATATTAACTTACCAATCCTGGTGCGCACACTCGACATCCGCCACGACATTCTTTAAAAAGGTAATTTATCAAAATTTACCAAGTAGAACACGACTTGAAAAAATGGAACTGAATTTTGTGAGCTTAATATTCCAGAATGTTGGGAGGAAGTCACTGCTGGCGTTAAGTTCTCGAAATATATCGCCAGGATAGCGATAGCATTAAAATTGTACAAGCACGTCCCGCGGCCAGAGCATCAAATGAGGCAAGGCGAGCATTGTAACGACAAAACGACGCATCAGTTCCTTTGCTTTTACGTCCGAAAGGAGACATTATTGTCAGAGCGGCGCCTGGAGACGGAGGGAGGGAACAAAAAGGGGAAAGCGCAAAGACGAAGGGGGGGATAAGGGGGGGAAGGGGGAGGTGTTGGAAAGTTTTTGTTTTGTGTTTGTGTATGGGGAAGAGCGGGGATTGTTGTGTGAAGGAAAGGCGTGGACTGTTTAGGGCGAAGTGAGGCGATTGTGAAGTGGAAGAAACGAGAGAATAAAGACGTAAATTTGGAAGTGTGCGGCGTTTTTTATTGTTTACTCCCGAGGAGGAGTACGGTACAAATAATTCCGAAGTTACACCGTTTTCGTCACAGCAGAAATCAACAACAAATCTTCTTTCTACCCTCAGGAGCTATTCATCTGTTCCACTGTTGTGGCCCTGGAGAGACCCCTGCAGGAGGCAACAAGGGACACTTTAATCTGAAGGGAATACACCGTAGTCTTCCAAGGTTGAGAGATAGCCACGACGCAACTGTAACCGAAAAAGGTAAGAACGCACTCCATGGTCACGTAATTTTGGAGTTATTCGTAATATGCGGAAAGGATTAATAAGGACCTAAACGGACATGTAATGATGTAGTGCATTACTGATTTCTAAAAGCTAGTACATTTTTCGTCCTAGGCCGAACTAGGTCGAGCTCTTTGAATGTCTTGTTACTGAATAAACAAAGTTTTAAGTTGCATTATAAAAGAATACCAAACTCTACGGAACTCTACTGCTTTTGTATAATTTTAAACATTATGTTTTCTTATATTTCTTCTAATTGTTGCATATCAAAAAGCCCTCATTTTCAAATTCATCATTAAAGTACTTTTTTAAAACTATAGTAGTATAAAAGTACACATAATTAGGCGAAGAATACAGTCTTCGAAAACAAAATCGATTGAAATTTGTGGATTCAACGCTGCTCCAAAGATTGGAGCTCGCTGCATCCAAATAGTCCGTGCGTCCAATAATGCTGCCCTCTTTTAGCGCTCACTTTAAAACTTCCGCGGACGCACAGGTGAACAATTGAGCGCCGAACAACGTCGAATTTCGACGCGTCTATATATTCTCTTGCCAACGTAGCTACTTGAATTTACTCTATCTAGAAATTTCGTTTTTTTTTACCTTTCCGCCGAGTATTTGGGATTCTGCCACACTGTACGGAATGGTGCCAAAGGGAATAGCGAAAGCTGTGTGTCTGTCCACTTAGCCGGATGTTCCCCCTTCACTAATTACTCTGTCAACACCCGGCTTTCGTAATGGCGTGCTATGAAATATATTTTTACTCCATACATTCAAAACATAATGAAATAGCAACGATTGGACGAAAGCGCATACTACGTGTACAATAGAGCCTAATTTTTAATAAATAGTCTAATTTAAATAAATCCACAGATTTTAATCGATTAAAAAAAACTCTATTCTTCGCCTAATTACGTGTGTTTTTATGCTATAATAGTTTTAAAAAGGTACTTTAGTAAATACATTTAAAAATTTGGGGTTTTTGATATATAACAATTACAAGAAATATAAAAAAATAATGTTTTTAAAGATAAAAAAGTTGTTAAGAGTTCCGTAGAGTTCGGTGTTCTTTTGTGCGAATCGTAATGCGTTCTCGAAATAAATTTGTACGTTCTCGTAAATTCAACTTAAACATTGTTTATTTATCAACAAGACCTCCAAAGAACTCGACCTAGTTAGGCCTAAAACGAAAAATATATAGTAGCTATTAGAAATCAGTAGTGCACTATCATTAAATGTCCTTTTAGATCCTTTCCGTATATTTCAATTTTTGAAAAAGTCGGTTGTTTCTTAGTGATTTTCATTCTGTGATCGCTTGGATGGAGAAACATCGAATATTGCCAATTATTATGGGCAGCTTTAATACACCTGGATCATCCAAGTGCATATCACTACGGGACAGCGCGAATCAGTGCGTGAAATTGAATAGAGGGAGTAGACGAGAAGGATGATCGTGACCCCACCCTCGATGACTCGGGAACCTTCCTCCCACCAATACTATGAGCGCTGTGATCAATGGTGGTCAGTGCCTGGAGGAGCATAGGAGAGGCGTGGCAACACTCTGGACCATGCATAACCTTACAGACTACTGTTCCCTGTGAAGATTGTTCACACACTTGAGTCATTTGTTGTTTCTATGAATGGTGTAATATTGTCTCTCTGTTTCTTAAATGAGGGGATTTCCCATCAAATGATAGGCCAAGGATGTTGATGTTTAAGAGCTAGACCGTGGGATATGCTTTTTTTTACACACCCAAGTGCTGTGTTGATATTTTGGAGCCTGGCCTTAAATATTTCTTTTTTTTTTCGACTTTTGTAATGCGTGCGTGTCAATTTTGTTCTTTCTTTTTAATAGTGAGAATATGAGTTTACTTAATGATTTAAGTATTCTAAGCCAAAACAAAATAGTTCCCAGAATATTATATTATGTATTGCAACTTTACACTGAACTTGCCTAAATGCTCCCAATTGTTATATGATATTTTTCTCAGCCTAAAAGATTTTTTAAGGAGTAAGTTACCAGGTAATTTTTAGGGAAAATGAGTTCATCTATCTCTCAACCCTTTTGTGGATTGTTGAGTGTAAATAATGAATGCAACGGTGAGAATTTCATTCGTTAAAAGGTATGAGGGGTACACTTGTGTGGTGGATCAATTGGTTCCGCCTTAGTCACTTCTGCAGGACTGCCATCATTGAGTATATTGCCACAGAGTGGTTAACTTTTTTATACCACGGCCTAAGTTTATTTAGGCTCACCATACTATTTCACATAGAGAACAATTTATGGAATCACATTCAATATTCCATGATGCAGTGGCACAGGCAGCGGGCAGTGCTCCCGATGAAGATTTTTCAGCTATGTTCCTCAGAGGACGTGAATTCTTTGGAGGTTACACCATGTGTCCATTATATTTTTGCCACATGAAACCCTCATTCGTCTTGTGTGTGATCTCAGTGTGGAAAAGTGTAATCATTGTCAGAGTTCAGTGTCTTCTGTTAACGGCCTCAACGACCATGAAAACTGTCATAATAAGTGCCCATAGGGTTATGATGATGTGGATAAAACAATAACATTCCCCTTGGAATGGTATGTGTAACTTCAAATTCTTTAGTCATCATTGTCGTTACCATTACATAAGAACCTAGAGTTGTGTCCATTAATTGCTTAGTTTAGTTACAGTAACGTGTGGTAACTCAAATAAGAAGCAATTAATACTGGTAATGGTGATATAAATTACATCTAGTACACGGAATCAACGAGAATCTTCCATCATGACTCTTAAAATACGATTCAAAAGGGTAATACCAAACATTTGGTATATATTACTTCCTTTTGTAGGTTGAAATGTGGTTTTATTTGAGATGCTTGTAACATGTGTGTAGCCATGTTTAGTGGCTTTCCATCTCTGCATCCAGGTGGAAATAATTTGAGGACCGATGTGGTTAGGTGGAATGTGTGATATTGCATATACTTCCCATGCATGCAGGGCAAAATGACCTTGCATTTAAAACAGCCATTGGAATGCATTCAAAGTTATCTATTAAATCTGGCTCTGAATCCAGTCTGCATGCATATGTTTTGACAAACGTGTCTTTTTGTGATAATATTAGCCCCAGATCAACACCTCCCCCATAATCTAACATGTAAGTGTTTCAAAAGAATGCTTTATTGGCCAAGCATTAATTATCTTGGTAAAAGTAGTCTTCCAAGACCAGTTTTCATAGAGATCTGGAACTGGGTTAATGCCTCTGAAAGAATGAGGAGGGATCAAGAAAACCATTTTAATGACAACCGGTTAATGGTTGCATGTTTATAGTGATGTAGAGTTTCTTAGCGCTCTGACAGTGTGATGTGGGGACTCACCATCTTCAAAAGTTTAGACTGAAGTACACTAAAAAATGAAGAGGTATGAAAATACTGGGAATTGATTGCTGACAAACACTGGAGAGGAGTAAGAGAAATTTTTCAAACAGCATACTTTCCTCATCACCAGATACGTTGCATTTTTCGGTAACCACTTGTTAATTTATAAAATGTAAATAAATCAGTGAACAATAATGGGCAAATTCAAGTGCCAGGTAAGAACATTTCATGATCAAATGAAAGACAACTGCTGAAAGATTCCTTCCTACATGAATAAACAATACAAGACAATCAATGTGGGTGAATGTCCAACAAGAAAGAAAAAGATAAGTTAAACTTGGCATCCATGCTGTGATTTGAGAGCATTCCATATCCTTTACCTTCCGTCATTAAGGTTAGTTAAGGAAAAAAATGTGCAGTTATTTTCATATTGTGTATATAAGTGAAATCAGCCAAGTTTCCTTGGCAGTAGGTCTCCAGTTTTCATTTAACTTTTCATAATAGATGAATGACTTTTTAGGTATTAAAGAAGCAACCAGGAAGTAAATGGGATATCCTCAAAGTTTAAATTTTTTTATGATACTCTGCAAATCTGGACTACAAACTAAAGCAATTCAAATTAGTGGCCAACTAAAAATTATAAGCTCTACCAACTTCCATGATAATGGTGTAAACATATAGAATGCTTCCTTGGCTATTTCAGGACCTTTCTTTAGATTCTAATCAAGTAATATCCTTTAAGGAGTGCCTGTATACATATTTATAGTACATTTTTATTTATTGATGAGTTTTTCTTACAGATAGTTTTCTGCTTAAATAACGTTGATTGGGTAATGATGAGGGTATCCCACTGTTTTGAAAAAAATGTCATTATTGGAGTTGTTGACGATAGAAAAATTTTACCTCATTAAATCTTTGAAATTTGTTTGCTGACAGAAATATTTGTTTTTAGTGAAAATTATGAAAGAATTGATGTGCTTGCCCTTGTAACAATGTTAAGTGGGCTCAACATTTATATAATACTTCCAAAGGGCATATTCTGTGAAATATTTGTGTCTAATGGAATTCTCTGTATAAGTACAACTAGCAATAGTTGTTCAGAGTGTTGTACAAATTCTACTCAATATGTACATGTCTGTAATCCTTATGCATTATGTGAGAAGATATGAAAAAACTGTTACTTCAATTGTATTTGTTATTATTAACCATCTTAAACGAAAATTACTCAGGAATTTTTTAAATTGTGGGATTTTTATTATGCTCTGCCTCAACAGTTTTTATAATTTGACTTGCAAATGATTTTTATTCTCTTCAAACGAAATACCATGTCAGCATTTTGACAATGGACAACCTTAAGGTGTTGTTTGTAGTTGATATTACTGTTTCTGGAGACCTACCCAGTCCAATGAGTTAAATGGCATGAACTAAAAATAGCACTGTCACAATCATACTCAAATTATGTGATCATCATAAACTATGAGATAACATATATATTTAATAATATTACTGTGGCTATGTTCTGTATCATTCTTGTAAATAATGTACTGATTAAATATTAAATTGATTAAAAACTATATAATGTTTCTTAAAATTATAGAACGAAAAGTGCACCTATTATTTCATAATACATATTTCCAATATAGAGAAACAAGAATACTTTCAATAGTAAAAAGTCCAAGAGCAAATAATACTAAACCCATCTTCATGGTTGTCACTTGAATGTGATACTCTAGGGGACTGGATCAGAATTAATTACATTCAAAATGACCCAATCATTATTTTCACATTATTCTGATCATCAGCCCAATGTCAGATGATCTGTACATGTATTTTTATAACTGGGATGAAAGACTGAGATACATGCAATGGTGATACCTCTTATGTGGATTACTTGTTCCAAGTGGAACGTAAGAGAGTTTTGACTCAATTTGCTCAGGAACAAGGTTTAAGAGGAAATTATTGCATCGAGTTAATGTTGTTAGTCAGCTCTCAGGAATGCCTTGCGCTTACCAATTCATTCTATTTGAAAAGCCAGAACTGATGCAATCAGATTTATCAATGAAAGAGGAGGAGTCCTCTCCATGAGAAGATGGTCTATGCCTCCTAACAGAGGAGCCATGTATTAGTTGATGATTGTAAATGGACAACTTTTTTATATTTTTAGAAGAGCAATGATGAGGTGTTTGGCTGTTTTTAAAGTAAAAGTAGAGAATGGTACAATTGCAAGCAAAAAACTTATATATTGACAGAAAGAAATATGTACGATAAATGCATGCATGAAGACTATTTAAAACAAGTCATCGTGCCTTTTCTGTTTATACACTATCAATCAATAGTTTTTGGTACTCCTGATAGCTCCTCGATGAGTCATGCAGAAACACATCTGATGCAATAATTTTGGCAATTTTTAAAATATTTGCGCCCGTGCAACTTGTTCACTGCTTTGATCCTCCTGGTGTGTCCTTAATGTCTTCCCTGCACTCACGAAACAGTGCATAACACTGAAAAACATTTGAACAACTTAAACAATCACTACCATAAACAGTTTCCATCAATGGAACATTTCACGGGCTGATTTGCCTAACTTAACACAAAACTTGATGTTGGCTTGCTGCTCCACCCCCATTTTCCGATGAGTGGCAGTCACGTACTGTTACATTCCTGGCAATAATTCATGCTGAAGCAATGCTATAACTTTGAACTTCTACATGGCTGTTGCTAAAAGTTCAAAAATTATAACAACATAACTCACCACGAGATAGATTTGCAGCGCGAAATTTCAAAAAAGCAGTCTTAATGGAAATGGGACACACCATGTACATTATGCACTGTACACTTTTTGTAAAAACAAAACCAATCCTCTTTGAATCAAATGGAGATATATAATTATAACTCATGTTAGAAAGGGGACATACGCCTAGTAGACTATAGGTTAACAATTTGCCAAAATGGAGTATACCATGCAACCTGTCATCTACAATAAACACCCAGCCTTTGTAAAAATCCTCACCCAGACTTCATCTTCAAAAAAGACAGGGACTTTCTATTTGAAAAAAGTTTTTATGAATTAAAGGAATACCTCAAAGGGGACTAAATCTGTTTTGTGTTATCTATTAATGTGCTCCAGGGTTTAAATTGACTTTGTGCAATTGATTTTATCTATTTGTTTTCATTGGCATGCTCCACATTTAGTTTTTGACCATAAGAGCTAATAAATATAATACCAGCAAGGGACAAATTAATCTGGTGAATTGAATTGTCCAGTTTCATATCAGTGAATCATATTCTACCATATGTGTATGGTAAATAAATACACATTTTTTCTCTAACTAGCTTATGTCCTCTGAGAACCCACTGGTGAACACCTATGGTTAAAAATATAGGTAATCATAAACTATCAATATCAAAATTGTCCTTTATTATGTTAGATTTTTCATTATAGAGGTCCTGGTAGCCCAGTAGGAAGAGCACTTGGTTACTGAATGGCAGACCCAGACATTAGACCTGGTGATGCCTATTAAACACCTCCAACTAAAACCCAAACAGAGTGATTTTCTGAGAAACACCTTTGTGGAAAACTACCGGAAAAAGAACTGTCCCATATACCCTGATGTGTGAAATTTCACATGCCATTAGGGTTAGTAATAGGGAGCTCTACCCTCACCTAACTAACAAACCTTAGGGCTGAAGACTGTGACTGGTTTCATTATAACACCCTTTCTGGAGCTAACATTTATATTACATCAATTCAGGTGGTAATGGGAGCCCCCACCACTAAAAAAAACCCTAAGGTTGGTTTCTTAGGTGAGGTTAGAGCTCACCAGTACTTACCCAAAGATGTCTAAAAATTTACAATGTGATAAGGGGCCAGTTCCTTTCTTTGTTGGCAATGTGTACGGTAGTTATGTATTGGATTGTGTTAAATTATTTTGTAAATGTTAATAAATACATTTTTAAAAATTGCTGTTCATGTGATATCTCATGTAAATGTGATAGCTATACTTGTCTTAGATTGTGGTAGCCCAGTGGGTAGAGAGCTTGGCTACTGAATGGGAGAGTCATGAGTTCAGGTCTCGTCGAGTCTGGAAACCTCCAGTTAGGACCCAAGCTAAGTGATTTTCTGGGTACCAGATCTTCCTGGGATACTGCAGACAGCATAGAGAAAGGAAATGACCTTTATTTTACTTTGGCCTATCACTCACAGGAATTTTTCTAATCACCCAAGACATTTTTCCAAGTACTCAGTGCTGCATCATTACTATTCCAATAAATGTCACAGTATCACCATTTTGGGCTATTCAAAATATCCAAAATGTTCCTTAAATTATAAAAAAAAGAAAATTTTGAATAGCTAAGAAGGAGGATGTAAAAATATGTCCCCACATTTTCATCAAAGGTTTTGAAAATGAATTATACCTGCTGGATAAGATAATCCAATTGGTGTTCAGAAATCAGAAGGAAATAGATGGCATAGATTTCAAAGATCGACATTCCACCCCATCGACAATCAATTCCTTTTGACTATGTACATGAAACTTTTACGGCGGTCCATTCCTCTACTAGGCAGCCACATCAGTTGCATAATGAATTGTCCTGGAAATTAATGTTAATGTTTCACCTCTTGATGAATTCCCTACTTCCAAAATTAATACGGACAACTCAACAGTATCTTTGTGAGATTTCAGGCCTCTACATTTTTGCAGGGACAAGCGAAATTAGTAAACTCAAGCAATTCCTGCTGCAGGTCACATGGTAGACAGTAGTGATGTCCTGCTCGAATTTAACACAACTTAAAAATGTTTCTTCTAAAAATAATGTGATTACTCAGAATTCTGTGATACGAGGGTCATCCAGAAAATAAGTTCCGTTTTGGTCTGTAGGTAGCTAGGATTTTTTTTGCCAAATCTAGCAAAAATGTACGAAAGAGGGGAACCTTCTGAATATAATGAGAGGTGAAGGGCCACAGTAGCCTTAGAAACACAAGTCACAACAAGTCGTTGAAATGGAGCCCTCGATGTCACGTCCCACCACCTCAGTGCCTGTTCTGTCTCGAGTTGTTGTGCGAGGAATGATTTAGTTTCTTCATGCCCATGGTTTCAAATCGGTTGAAATTCATCACAGCTTGTTTCTGTGTATGGAGAGGGTGTAATGAGTGAGTCAATGGTGAGGGGATGGGTTTGTGGCTTTAAGGTGGGAATACATTCGCTTGAGGATGAAAGTGGAAGAGGCGGACCCTCACTTGTCACGGACGAACTTGTGACAAAAGTCGACAATGCTGTTCGCGAAGAATGCAGTACCACCATGTAAGAACTCCATGAGGGTTTCCCAGAAGTCTCACGACCCATCATTCATGAGATTGTCTCGGAAACACTCGATTTTCGAAAAGGTTGCACCCAATGGGTTCCGAGAGAGCTGATGCCCGAATACAAGTCACAACGTGTGGCTGCAGCTTGTGAATTTTTGGGTGGCTTTTGTGGGAATTTGTGGCTACAGAATTGAAGGGGACACTTTGGTCAAGTCCATAGTTACTGGAGAAGAAACCTGGGAGTCACACTATACCCCAGAGAACACAACTTTCACCTGTTCACCAAAATCAAGGAGAGATCAGCCAGAAAACGTTTCACAAGTGACAAGGAAGTGAAAGAAACAGTCACCAACTGGACCAAGGAGATGGCAGGAAGCTTTTATGACGAGGGGATTTCAAAGCTTATTTCTAGGTATACTAAGTGCATTGAAGTCGCCGGAAATTATGTGGAATAATAATTCATATCGTCAAGAACATTTCCTGTAAGTACGAGTGTAAACTTTTTCAATAAAAACTCGATTTAAAAAAGAAAAATAGAACTTATTTTCTGGATGACTCTCGTACCTGTTTCAAAGTTTGTACTTTTAAATGCTTCAGAAGGAACATATCAGCTGAACTACAAGAGGTGGAAATAGTTTCTGCCATGAAAAAGTAATTTTTATATCAATTACCATTTAACTGACAGATTTGACATAAGTAAATCTTGCATAGTAAAGCTGCTGTATTTTGTTTCCAGAAGGTGCTACCAATAAATCAATAAATGTGGATTTGGATAACAAGGAAAATCAGAAACTTATCAATTTTCGCTCATTTTTATTTTTTCTCATGACCTGGTTTCATTGCAAACCTCATCAGGTGCTTTGAAACGAAACAAGTCATGAGAAAAAATAACAAAATAGTTAAAAGGATTAACAATTAGCTTTCCACTAAAATATTTATAATAATAATATTGATATCATACTTGATAATGCTACGGGTGTAGCAAAACTAGCTGTGTTAATAAATATTTTAGTGGAAAGCAAAGTGTTTAATCCTTATAGCATGAAACAGTTCCACAAAGTCAAGGCCTCTTCAATAAAAAAAATAGGTAAGTTATAAATTGCCAACTTTCTGATTTTCCTCATTCTCTAACTATGAAGTACATATTACCACAATGTTATGCATGAGATTTCCCCTTCAATAAATGTGCATATTAAAATATTAAAATTTATTTAAACAAATAAATATTAGAATACAGATCGTTATTCAATATTTAAATTGTAAAACTGTACAGCCAACAACAAATGCATATCAGCATATCAAAAGGATTGTCAAATGTAATAGAATGTATGAAATATAGTATTCCCTTACTGCAGAACTTCTGAATCCCAATGCCCATTAATATATGACACAACCAAAACGGCAACTTTCTGCTGAATGGGGCATCTTTACCATAATCACTGCCAAAGCTTGTAAAATTTTGTTGACACTGCAAGGAGGAATTGTAGAAGAATAAACTAGAAGTTTCTGGAAGAGGCAATAATTATATGAACTACATTCTTGATAAGCTTAACTTGTCGTATAACTTGCTAGCAATATTGACAACCAGGCAAATGTAGAGAAAATATGAGAATATAGATATATGTTATCAACAGTTACTATTATCTGGAAAACATTAAACATGCCATTCATTAAAATACTGAGTATCCAGTTAACTATTTGGTGTAATTATGAGTAGCTACCTCAATAAAATTATCAACATGAACTAGACCATCCAGGATAAGTGGTTAATTTGAAATGGAAATTAACAAGGAAACATGAATATATGACAATACATTCTGAAAGGCAGAAGAATTAACAAAAGATAAGAGGGCACAGCTGATGAAGGCAAGAGAAGCAGTCGATGTGAAAAAAATTCAAACCCCCTTTTTAAATAGATTTACAATATTGTGAAGCCAATGAATCAATGACATACTTTAAGGAATGGGAAGAAATATGCATTAATTTAGCATATATTGAATTATAATTTAATAACACTGACCCATTAAAAAAGTTCTGTTTCCATTAAAAAAAAGCTCTGTAATATGTAAGGTCATTGCAGGCCTTGGCAACAAGGCAGTTGATATGCCCTTGGAGAATTTTCAGAGCATCTGTTACATTATTATTACATTGCATTTACTGATATGTATGTGTACTAGTGCCACATGGTGATTTACCATTCTACAATTATCAAAAAATTAATGACTATAACTTTCCCTTTGGTTGTGGTAGTCCAGTTTATTAAGTGCTCGGCTACTATATAGGGTACCCAGGTTTAAGCCCTTGTGGCGGTTCCCACCCTCGAGCCTCGCAGTTCTACCGTTGGCCACCAGATGACGCTGGCCGTTTGTCCAAGTAGCTAGCTCGGACGCGGAGCGAGCGAGGGTGCCAAGTCTTCAAGTGGCCGGAGAGTCCCCCGTGGACGATAAAGGTCAAGAGGCCGATAAGAGACTCTTGGTGATAACATTTTGCGTCCGAGTGAGCAAGGAAGAGGTGGCCAACGGTAGAACCACGATGCTCGAGGGCAGGAACCGCCACACCCTAATGATGGTTTTGGCTAAAATAAAGCAGAGTGATTTTCTGGGAACCATATCTTCCTGAGAAACCACAGACAGATCAGGGGAAGGAACTGCCCCCCCTTCCTGACATCTGATTTTTCACACAGCATTGGGCTCAGCATTACAACTTTCCTTACTTATCAACCCGACCTTAGGGTTGAGGGCTGTGGTCTAACCTTGCCACTAGAAGCCACCCCACTTGGGCTTTGTTTGGTGTCATTGATGCCAGAGATTACACAAACAGCATTATTGCTTAGTCTCAGAGTCAATGTGATACAGCCAACTTAAAGCAGAGTGATAACCTTTGGAGGAAACTCCTCAACTATGAAACTTGTAACAGATAAACATAAAGGTTACTATGCATCAAGAATTTAAGTATTTACGAAAAATAAATTATGATCCAGGATTAAAAAATATATGACCCACTCTTTATTGAACAGTACTTGTATCATGTCATGATTTACTAGTGATGATTTTATTAGTTGCAAAACAAAGATACCCCAGTTGGGCACATGACTCGTAATGAATATCACAAGATGTAATGGATGACATCTAGCAAAAAATGCACAGAAATTACCCAACAAATCAACATTTCATAGAAAGGTTATTTCTGAAGAAAGCTTAAAGCAATGGCATTTGAAAATGTCTTAAAAGGTTGCAAAAAATGATACATATTATCTTTTTTGGACTGCCAATGCAAAAATATATAAACTCATTTACTGATGTCATGGAGAGAAGAGAAAGTTTCTGGTAACTATGGATGAGTCTATGATAGGAACAGAGACTAGGATACATGATGTAATCATGTAGCAGAAAAGAAGATAACAATAACAAAATGGAAACAAATAATCATCTGATTTGAAAATAGAAAAATAAAAAAAAACAGGAGAAGTAATAGAAACAAATTTGCATTATTGTATTCTATGTCTGATTTATACTTGAAAGATAGAAGAGATTCTGCAGGAATAGCCAATGATTCACAGTAGAGGGGATGGTAACATGAAGTAGTACTAATGGTAAGAAATAATAAACTCCCAGACAGCAAATAGATTTCTAATAGACATTGATAGGTACATAAATAGGTATTTATTAGATATCAATGGTAGATATAGCATTGTCCAATAATCAGTATATCTAATAGATATCTATCTATTAGATATATGTGTAGGGCTATAACTACGAGAATAGTCTGAAGTTTCCAACCTCAACTTGAAGATGGCAGCACTCTTAAATAAAAGCTAGTGAATTTTGTTGTTCATCTGTTGACAGTTACTCACCTAAGTTTCAGCCATTTTGGACGTGCAGTTGTTATGTAACAGTCGTTTGAGTTGATGTATTTTTATGAAAATGGACAAAATCAAGTATCGAGCTGCTATTAAATATATGTTTTTGAAAGGCAATATGCCTACGCAAATCAAAGATGAGTTGGATTCTGTGTACGGGGACTCTGCACCATCATTTACCACAGTGAAATTTTGGGAAGCTGAATTTAAATGTGGCCGTAAGAGCTTGGGAGACATGAACATTTGGGACGTCCAAAAACTGCAACTACCGACGAAAACATTGCCTAAGTTCACCAAATGGTGCTAGATGACCGCCGAATTAAAGTGAGAGAGATAGCAGAGGTTATGAACATGCCAAAAGAACGTTTTTGTCACATATTACATCAACATTTAAGCATGAGAAAACTGTCCGCATGTTGGGTGCCACGTTTGCTCACGGTAGACCAAAAATTTGTTCGAATGAACATTTCTAATGCTCTGTTGGCACAATTAATCAGAGTTTTGGCACCGATTAATTACTGTAGATGAAACTTGGATACACCATTATACGCCCAAAACAAAAATACAGTCCAA
>WURS02000003.1:2821383-2835230 GCA_011762765.2 Rhinocypha anisoptera
GGGAGATGGATATGTTGTTATCGAGTTGAATGGGACGGTCGCTGTGGGTTAAGTATATTCCTCTGTGGGAAGTTAGTTTTGGACTTGACGTAGTTACAGTTACAGCGATATGGGGTCGCTGTCAAAGTAGCGATTGTGGCACCATCTCATGTGGAAGATTCACACCACAGGCCAGTGGTGTTTAGCCTTAAGGTGTCCTAGGTATTTTTCTTGCATAGTCCACCCATTTGTAGATGACAGGAAATCTAAATATGGTCCAGTTACACCAAGAGCAATCAATTCATGAATGTACTCTGACTTGACCAATACTGCATTGCAGAAATAATGTTAAAGCAATCAAGTGTAATGTTATCAAGATCTCCACAAAAAGAGCTATAAATACGATCAACTGCAATGAGCTGACAACATACCGATAATACTTTAACAAGGACATGAAACAGTTGCTGATTTAGGGAACGTGGCTCATTGAAAAGATTGTTAAAACCAACTTAAGAGCTGTGAAATTCATAATAAGAGCAATAAAATAACAATTAACAAATAAAGTGACAAAACAATGGCCCTATTGTTGTAGTTTAACCCTTTGAGTGCAAATGTTTGAAATGACAATGGAACAAATCATGATTTCTTTCATTCTACTTGTTTGGACCTTACATTACACAATGATATAAATTTTTTTAGATTGGTCTATAATTCAATTTTATACACTTTAATTATATACTGCTATGTAAATTCTGCAATTTTTTACTTTCATTATAAACGGTTCTTTTATTATGGCCTTTTACGGTCTATTTTACTAATATTCATTGAAATCTTATGTAATATTAGACAATCCTTGTTTTCTCTACACACTAATTGGTGTTTCTTTAAATAATAACCATCAATTTTCTATTTTGCCATTTGTAACACTTCACAAGTCATACTGGAGAAAAGAATTTTTTATGAGACAATCATTATAATAAAATGATTTTATTACAATGATTACTTTCCTTAATTGATTCAAACACCGCTTGCAAAAAAGAAAAATATATTTACAGTAACTTGTAAAACTTTCAGCAAATTAATTTGAATAATAATTTTTTTTAAGACTTTTTCATAAATTCTACATTTCTCAGTATTTGAAACTTTTATTCTATCAGCCTGGAAGTTTTTTAAAAATTTATTCTTTTATATTATCAGGCTTTGCACCGATACATTAGGCAATTATGCATTGTACTCAAAGGGTTACAACTGAGTGGTGGAGAACAAACAGAAGAGACCTACCTCCCAAGACAGTTTGCCCTGTTTCATTGTTGTGAGACACCCTCAGGCTTGGATCCTCTCTCATGAGTTCATTCAGTGCCTTCTCAAGGGCATTCTGATATGCCTGGAGAAGAAAAATATTGACAAATAACTCCGTTATACTGAAGGACTGTAGCAATCATCTATATCTGGGAAAAGCCCACAAACGGCTCACAATTGTGTTTCACAGGGAGGATTTGTGGTGAAAAGTTTGGAAGGAACATTGCAATTCCACATAACAAGTTTATTTCAACGCACACTTCAACAGTGTTGAAATAAGCTTTTCCAAGCCCAAACAAATTCCACCAAGTCAAGTCCGAAACGATTTCATAGGATTTTATGGCACTAGTTGTGAAAAATCATAAGGATGCAAACAAATTCTAATAATTAATTGTTAGTAATTATACCTTTTAGGAGGGGAGAAAATATCTTTCATCTAACAATTCAACAGTATATCTTTCTAACATTGTCACAAATATCATCTGGGACTCTTTGACTAAATAACTTATTGGCCCGAATGTAATGTGACCCTGATTATAGTGGGACCCAGATGTATTTTGAAGAGAAACTTAAATAAAGCCCATTTCATTTTATCTTTAACTGAATATTTGACATTTGTGCAAATGTTTTAAAGTTCTTATCATATTTCCTCAATTTACTCTTTGGATTTGGCAGAAATGTGTTTTTCAACATGTTCTGCTTTCTTTTGTACAGCTACTATTAAATTTATAAAGTCTAATCATTAGGAAAATATTAAACTCAAAAAGACCCATCTACGGAGATGCTGAGAAAATGAAATATACAAAAGGCAACTCCAGTGAGACAGTGGAAGGTAAACAATGCAAGGGAGGTAAAACAATGAGCCGGCATCAATGCCCTGAACATGATGACGGAGTTAGCCATTGAAATGTCGGCAGCTGAAACCCTAACCTGGTGAAAAACCCAAGACTTCACCAGACATATTTACGTTTTTCAAATTACAAGCACTCGAATAGACTGCGAATGTGACTTTCAAAGGTAGAAAAGGAAGAAACATTACAGTGGATTAAGGCCAATTGCCTTATGCTTTTGTAAAAATTTTATTGTAGCAGTGAATCCATACGTGATGGGAGAAGAGCTCACAAATCCAAAACAATACCAAGTGATAAACTCATCCTATGATGATGTGTGTCACAATGTGATTTTCAAACTATAGGTATGTCTCACATTCATAACTAGATGATGATCTAACCCTCGGGAGGGTTATGTCTTAGGGTCTTAAAAATTCTTACTTTGATTGTTTTCTGGCAAACACACCTGAGATGCTGGCTCCACTGAGCAGAAGAACACAGGATCTGGGATGTTTGCACCTTGGCCAAATTCCTTGTCAATAATTTCCTCATCCATACCGACAACTTGTATTGCATAAGATTTGGCATTGCTTGCAATTCCTGCACTGTTGGTAATCATATCACCTGTAACAGTTTCCTGTAACATTTAAGTATTACTGTGGCATGTTATTAATCGCTCAGGTTTGTCTTAATCTCCATCACTTAACTAAGAAAAGGATTTGGAGGGATCCATACCTTGAGCCCTGATAGCACAGCAATGTTCCCACAATCCAAGTCTTCAACTTCCTCATAGTCGTCTGCGCACGCAACCATCAAACGTCCCGACTGTTCAAACTTTTGCATCCTAATATTGTAGAGTTTCTGACCCTAGAAGCAATACATGGTAAAATTAAAAATTATGCAGTATTATTTAATGGGATTACATTAAATTTATCAACATACACAGAAGAAGAATGAGAAGAATTTATACATATTTGGGATAGGTCAGTGGTGAAAATTCTAGGGTATATAAAGAAGAAGAAATTCATAATCTAAGGAATAAAAAAATTTGCAATTTACACTTAAAAACTCCTTTATTTCAACCAATTTTGGTGCACTCCACCATTTTAAAGTTCACCATAGTTTTTCAAGTGGGGTACAAATTAAAATTGACTGGTCTTCATAATTTCTAATCTTTATGTTTCTCTTCAAAAAACTTTCTTCAACCAACTTTTACAATACCAACTTTTTAAATAAATATTTTAACATGAACTGCCACCAAGTCACGCAGGCCAGTGTTTTATAGTTTCTCTTCAACCTAATTTAAATGGAAAGTATGTTTGTTTTAATCTTCTTCATGTTCTCAAGATAGCCTTTAATCCCATTTTAGATGGGGCTGGAGTTTCCTCCCTTACTTCACTTCCTCCATATCTCTCTCTGTCTTGGCCTTCCTTTCTTCTCCAGCTTTTGTCTCTCAAATCCTTGGCCATCTTGTTTACTATTGGACTTCCTCTCCTTCTCTTCCCTAATAATTCTAATCTAGAAGAACAGAAGAAAAAACACTGCAATTTCACAAATTAAATATTTATTCTCACAACCCGGGTTTTGGTGTGCCACGGCATCGCCAGGATCAATAATATTTGATTTCTGAAATTGCAACCTTGTTTCTTCAGTTCTTTAAGATGAAAGAATTTCACAGTGTTAAGTCCGAAACCATCTCTGGCTCCTAATCTTCCCACCATCATTCTCACCCACTCCTTGTACCTTCTCACCAAATGACCGAACCACCTCTGTCTGCTTTCTTGCATTTTATACTGCCTTGATATTTCCCCCGATAAACATTTTCCTAACTTTTATCCATCCTGACTCATCACTCCAGTCATTCACATCATTTAGTCTCATTCCAGACATATTCAATTTAATTTCTCGTAAATTCGATCAATTTTGGCTCAACTTGGTGCAAAAATTGTGGTCCAATGTATACCAGGGCAAACAGAGTGGGAGCACAGGAGATGTTACACCACCAGCAACACAGGTCGTTCCAATCTTTAGGAGGATCACACCGGCAACTTCATCCCAGGGATTTTCTCCACCAAGAACGGAAAGAAATTGGATATTTGGAAATGGATGGAAATAAGGAAAAACCATTATGCAGGAATAGTAAATGAAAACTACTTTGTATCACATTCTTCATCACCAGATGTCACCTTATTGGTATAACCTTCAACTGTCTTCCCCCCCCCCCTCTCAAAACTGACCCTTCCTCCCCCCACAATGCTCACTCATGACCACCTCCCCCGTATATTAGCCACCTCTGACCTCCCATTCCTTCCTTCTCTTAAAACGAACCAGAACCCCCATAGCCCTCCTGACTGTCACCTATATATTAGAAATTGCTCTGTATAGATGAAACTAATGATATTTGAACTATTTGATGAAAACCACTCATGCTATAATAAAAATTCTACTGTGAAACTCATTTTTATTAACAAATAGAGGAAATAAAACTTTATTAGTTTCACAAAATTTTAATAAATATGACTGGTTTCATCAAATAGTTGGAACCAGCCATATTAATTAAGCTTTTGTGAAATCAACAAAGTTTATTTTCCTGTTTATAATATGGTTTCACCTAGTTGAGCTGAAATCTATTGAATTTAATTTTATTTATCTCTAATTCATTTCTTGTGCTTTGGTGATCGGCCATGTCTCCCAACCATATACTGCTGCATATCTTACCATTGTCCTATTAATCTTGCCCTTCATCCTGTTTGTTATTTTAATGATGAATTGATAATGATTATGTTTTCTCAATATAATGTGACTTGCCTTATGCCTAAAGCAATGGAATTGTAAATTGATCTTTAGGCAAGTAAACTATTAATAAAGTCACAAAGATACAAGGGGCACTTGCCTTCAAACGCTGTTGAGGAAGAGGGTAGAATGGCTCAGGCATGGAGGAAATTTTCACACAATCAACCAGGATGGGAGTGCACTTGGTCAATTACCTTTTTAAGCTGCCCAGAAAATAACCTGACAAAGGTCAGAGGCCCCCTTTGGTCATCGTGGATGATTTTAAATGCCTTTGCACAGAGGTTGCCAGAAAAGGCTTTCCAGATACCACCCTTACTGTTTGACACAAGGCTCTGACTAGGAGATGGAAGGAAGTTCACGACAGCATTCATCAAGGGCTGAATGCCGGTGTTGCGGTATGCACTACCACAAAGGACAGGCACACCTTTCTGAAAGAAAAATGTTCCATGTGAAGAATTAGATTCACCAGGCATAAATGGAAATGACATTCCAGTCGGGCATTTTTATTAGTAGCATTGAAAGTTAATTAAATTAACTTGGAAATCACTTATAATGATAATTCAATTTGAAAGGTCAAATGGCAGATCATGAATAAATTCTTGACAAGAAATTGTCAAGTTTCAAGTTTATGAGACATGATTATAATGTTCTTCAAAGGAATTGTGCAACTTGTCACCATCAGGTTGATAATTTTTGTTCCTGATGATGACATTTAATGATCAAACTAGTCATACTTAGAAATAAATATACATATGTGGGAAAATACATAGTGATCCAAGTTTTCATTTTTCGATAAGTGTGAATTTCTATATGGTTAAATCTGCAACCATTGAGTGTACTCAAAGTAGTCCAAACAGCATTTAATAATGTAGGAGTCCATTCTAATGAGTATGGCTTATAACGAGTCTCGCTATAGCGAGTGGTTGTTTTGCTATGGTTGGTCCATGTGTTAAAGCATGCACAGTTCCACCGGTTATAACAAATGGTCATATCTGTGCTTCTGTGCAATGCCACTTTTGATGACAAAGTATCCCTATCATAATTTTTAGTAATACAATTAACATCTTATCAGTTAAAAATTGTGTCTACAAGCACCATGGGATAATTTCGTTTTATCATAAAAGTTTTTTGATGAGTCAGGAATGCCCCATAATGGATATACTTGATGTGATAAGTATTCTTGAAAGCTCCTAACATTCCACAATTATTTTTAATGGAGTCATCTAATAAGCCATTACTAAAAAAGTCCCTTTGTCTCTACATTGCCTTCCATTTATTTATTTATTTAAAACTAAACATCAACCAGGTCACAAATATAGAAATAAGGATAAGCTTGTGTACCAGGTCTACAGGCTAAAACAGCAAAGTGTTGAATAAGTCGCTTCCAAGTCTTTGAGTAAATTGGGACATAAATTTTGGGAAGTTTTTAATTGGGAACATGGTGGCCAAGTGAATAGACCATTTGGCTATTGAACATAGGACCCATGTTAATATTTGGGTGACTTCCCTTCGGACATCCAGAGCCAATAATACAGTGCCATTTTGGATACAAGATCTTAAAGAGGAAGAACAGACAGCAGAGGGAAAGAAACTGCCAACCAACCCCTTGTTAGTCTCATGTCTTGAATTTCACAAACCATTGGACTTTGTACTGGTTGACTTTTTCCTTCCTTGTGAAACCAATCTTCTTGTAGAAAACTGTCACAGTGCTTTACAAAAAAGTTAAGAAAGAACCTCATTAAAAAATATTTTATTGAAAAAAGGATGTTACTGGTATGTAATTGAATTTTGAAAATGGCATTAAGAATGAAAATTCCTTATTGTAACAAAACCTTGATCTATGCAAGCAAATCATGTAGACACTGAACCAATTTATAACTAACATCTTGTGACAGTGCACTCAATATAAATTTAACATTCAAATGAAACTGACTGATAAGATATAGCAAAGACCACAAATGAAATGAAGAATTAATATTACCATGATACTTCTTCCACTGCTGTATCATTTCCTTCATCAAATTTGTGAAAATAATAATTTTTCCCAAAAACCTAATATATTTGCAAAGATTTCCTAGACAAGGAAAATTTCCAGCTACCAGGTTAAGGTATCCTGTATATTATCACATAAGAATTAAAAAGTGGGATACTTGCCAAGATCTTGACGACAAAGCCATCCACTACGTAACGTACCTGGGAAATAGTTGCACTTTGTAAGGAGGAGATAATCAATTTTGGTGGAACCCGCTCTAGACTTTCCTCAGAAATGATTTCCTCGGCCAGCACGTCATCAAAATCAGCAAGCTTCTCCACCAGTGAGCACCGTGCGTCCATGGCTATCTCCCACAATAATCCATCTTCCTTCACGCACAGCGCTTGCGTGGAGTACTCCTTCCCTTGACTGACTGAGTCCCTGCAAATTCAATTGTCATGGGCATATAACAATGTACGTTGCACCATGGGATAAAAAAAATGCTCATATTCTACACCTTATTAACCCTTGGTAATACCACTTCATGCCAGATCACTACGCTGTAATGCAATCCCAGCACCCAAGTGGGCAAAGAGAAATTTTAACCCCCTCTATGGAGCCCGTTTTTTCAGGATATGCAGAAGTGAATAAGTTCCAAAATATAAAATATTTCCCTCTTGGACCATTCCGAGAGGGCTGCCAGACCTTTTCGTGACAAAGAGGACAAGGTAACCCCTCCCTCGATCGCATTAACAGTTCCTCTCACAGCATCTGTCTGTGGTCAAATTTATTTTTATATTCACCAGTTTTGCAAAAGAAACTTTTATCTCGGAATCAACAAATGTAACCAAAGAAATTTCATATGAATCGCAATTTTTAAATGAAATTCTATCATCAATATTAACTAAGATCTTTAGTTGGACATGTCTAGAAGATAATTAAGGGAATTTACTGAAAGAACAGATTGGAAGCCAGCAATAGGAAACAAAGCATTTTTCAGTGAGAATAGGAAAGTTTTTCCAGGAAGCTGTAATCATGATACTTACACTTCAACAGAAACATCTAATGAAACATTAACCACTAACTGAGGCTACAACCCAAAGCATTTGCTCTGCCAGGTAATTTAATTCCAAGAAAAACTTATATGCCCCAATGAAAATATTTAAAGGAAGCTTTAGAGAAAAATCCTATATGATACTGAAAATATAGCATACATAAAAAATAATGTATATTGAGAATTATTAATAATGTATATTGTATGTATTTTGTATGTAAAAGGATTCCAAAGTATTCATTGGTATGATTTCAGCACTTGATACAAGAACATTATTAATGAAGGTAGATTATTGTTTTAGGATAGCATAAGCTCAGCAAAATGTTGGAAATTCATTTTTGAACTAATATTACTAGAGCTTGTAAAAACCGGTTTGAAAAAAAAACACAAGACAAACAAAAAATTGACCCAGAACAAATTCCAAGAAAGGGACTGCCAGAGTGACTGAGGATCAAGTAACCACCACCCAGCTGAGGGAAGGGAAGCGTTCAATGCCCCACAGAGTTGGGTCGAAATGGAAAGAAAATATACTTGTGATGTTTTGCATCTGACTAAAGCAGTGGCATAGATGGGCACAGCAATATATTTGTTGTTTGGACTGAGGGGATGAAGTCTGAATGACCAATATATGTAATTCGGAGTGAAAGGGTTAATAAAAAACAATAAACCTTAGAAACAAAAAGAGACGCCAATATGGTAGTATGTAGAACCAAAATCATATTGGCACAAATACAGAATAATGTTTTTACTCCATCATGTACCTTTGAAAGTGGCATTCATTCCCTTAAAAAGTAGGTTCTTGAGGTTGTATTATATTCAGGCCAATATGGCAAAATTATTTTAAAGCCTTGGAACAACATTTCAAAAACAAAGCATAGTAATGATGAGCAAAAACGCACAGGTAAACATTATTATGCACTTCGTGGAATCAAGAACTTGCAAGAAACAAGGCAATTCTTAAAAAGTATTTTTCCATTAAAAAACATCTACTGCTTTACATGAAAACATTTGGGAAAGATAGTAAGCTGATCGTAATAATTCAAGAAGATTATGATTAAATGATACAATCCAAAAGCTTAATGGAGTGGGTTCACTTGACCAACTCCATTAATATTGTTACAACATTAGCATCAAACACATCTTTCTGTCCCATGCCATATGAAAAACTAAAAGAGTAATGATTCAGAAATCGTTCCCTTGAGAACATAATGAACAGAAGGAGACAATTAACACATAATAAAATAAATAGAGAACAATTCATTCAAATGATTCACAACTTGTAATATATTCATAAATACCTTTTATTGGACCATATAAGTTTTTCCATAGTTACGACATCAACAAGGCCAATAAGATTTTTCGATTTGTCTTTTATAGGCAGTTGTATTAAGAGGGGAGTAACATTAAGCTTTGACTGGATGGATCTTATGCAGAAGTCCAAATCTGCATCCTTTCGATCCATTTTGTTCAGGAATATGATGCGAGGGATACTATAACGATCAGCCTGCCTCCAAACAGTCAACGTTTGAGCTTCCACTCCTGAAAAGAATGCCATGAATTCATTCACACTAATGCATAGCCTTTCAAGTTCAATTAAGATGCCATTTATTTTCCTGAGAATCAAAGGATGGAAGACCAGACATATGCAGGATTTAAATATTCTTTCAGAGCATCTCTTTCAATCATTCTGGTGCACAACATGCATATGCCATTTCAATACATGTAAATTCACATATATATTTTCGGGTAATTTTAGAATGTTTGATTTAAATATAATACATGAGGCAAATGTTACAGGACTTTCTAAATAATGCAGCAAATACTCATCATGTCATCATGCAATTGATGATACTGTTTAGAAGAGAGCCTCAATAGAAATTTTCAGGTTTTGGATATTTTTTACAATAATAATAACATTTTTTATTTGCCCAAAGATCTTACTAAGATATATGGCACGTCAATATAATAAATGATAAACATACTAATTAATATACAAATGGTAGAGTGCAAACTGCTTTATCAGACAAAATAAAATATGGTATACCCGTATACTTGATAATAATATAAATAAACAAAGAACTAACCGGTAAATAATAAAAAATAAACAAAGAGCTATCAATATAAAAGGTATTATTTAATACTGTAAAACATTCTATCAAGTAATTAACTTTTAATTGGCATTTAAATGAGGTAAAGCATATACTGTTTTTAAGTACGCATTTTATTATAAACAATGAGTTCCATGTTTCTAGGTCCAAGATGAAGACATTTTGTACGGACGGAGGAAACATGTAACACTCTTTCTTATAAATACAATGGCAGTGAAAATATATATACAAGGAAAAGGTTGAACTGCCTAAAAAGTGGAGCATCAAGTCTAGCATTAGCCTTCAGATGTAAAATTTTCTTTTGAAACAAAGACAGAAATAGTTTGGGGGGATGAACCCCAGAAAATCACAATATATATACAACATTTAAATAGAAAAGACCATAATAAAGTAAAAGGAAGATATCGTCAGAAACAGTGAAGTGAATGAATTGTTTTTTTATTAAAAGAATGTCATCATGTTGGGTGATTTCAATTTGGGTTCTAATGAAAGATCAATATGACAATGTTAAGTTTTGGGTGACAATAGGGGTATCATTCACAGAAACTTATGAAATGCTACAAACTGCTTGTGAATGAAATACTTAAAGTTTCATGAAAGTTTTCAAAGGTTCAAGAGTGGCCAGGAATCAATCAAAGATGACCCTCATCCCGAATAAATGTTAACATCAACTTGCCATGAATCAACAAGGATATAATAGGCAGAATAACTCAGAATAAGGTATTCCTCCACAACAAGCTATTACACCAAATATTATTAGCCAATAAATAAGGATTATTTTTGCTAGTACTACGTATTACTCTCATTGCATAGACTTACTGAATAGCAGACATGGCCACAGCAATAACACACTAAATGAATTAGCTCAATATCCAATAGCTCCATGATTTAACTTAAAAAGATACAAGGAATTCCCTTAAAGAAGTGGATACACACGCTGTATAGCCATTTGGCACACTTGTGTAGCCATTTCCTCATTTAAGATAACACTGTCCCGCCCAAGAACTAAATGCAACTAGAGAACTGTATTTGATTTTCTATAATACATTACCTGCGGAAGAATCCATAACAACAATAGCCCCATCCAGAACTTGGAGGGTTTGTTCTACCTCCATGGTAAAATCAATATGACCAGGTGTATCTACCAAGTTTATACGATTGCCTTGCCAAATGAAGGTGATAGCGGCCGATGTAATGGTTATCCCTTTCTCCGTCAAGAGTATAAACAAAAAGAAAACAGTAAATCGTACAAAAATATTTGACTGGAATAAACTACACGAAAAGATTCAGCATATCATTGTACCTCTATTTCTCTCTTGGTCCATGTAATCTGTCACTGTATTACCATGATGTACTTCGCCCATGGTATGTATTAATCCTGAATAATATAGCATTCTTTCCGTGGTAGTTGTTTTACCTATAAAAAATAGTTATTTATGAAATTATAGAAAAGCTCACTTTTCACCTTTTACTGTGATGAGCCGTAATTAAGTCTTACCTGCATCGATATGTGCTAATATGCCTATGTTTCTAATTTTTTTAACTTTTGCCGGCATTCGCTCTCTGATACGAAATGTTTTATGCTGACCAGTCCTTACACATTGCCTCCATGGATTTCGTAATAGTAATAACGTACTCTTAATCATTGTAGCAGAATTTATTCTAACACCATTTATGTGATCCTCGAGGATAATAATTTATTTGAAAATAACAAGAGACCACACATGACACCGCATTTCAGTCGATACACATCAATAATGTAGCACTAACGATAATTCCAACAATATCTTCTCAAAATGTTCAAGGAAATTCACTTTCATTATAGGGCTTCATTCCAACGTCATTATCATAATACACTATGTAATTTTAAAGGCACATTTTCATAATAAAAATAAAATCCTACGATTCAAGTTAATTGTTTTCATGGTGGAACAAATAATACCTATAACTGAGAAAAATTGTCGAATAATTAATGTTTAAAGAAAAATCTTCCGATTTTCATACTTCAAAGGGGTTATGTTTATTCTCGAACATGCTTCTTTCAAGGCCCCATACCGCGATAAAGAATTTCGGAATTCTTTTATTCTGTTTTGATAACAGCCAATTTTCAAAATCGAAAATTGTTAACACATTTGATACTACTCGAAGAGACACAACGATAACAAGAGAAGTAATAATATTACGCTTTAATATTATATTTATAATTCTATTTGATACTAATAACTAAGTCTTAACAACTAACGAGAACCTAGTTATAGATTATAAACCAGCTTTAGTTTACAAGTTCTAGTCAGGCCTTTTAGCGATTTGGCTTGTATTAATTAAATATAAATCATGTTGTTAATAGATTCTACCGAAATTATAGATGTATTCTTTAATCCTCTGAATATTAATGGTTTATATTTTCCATGGTAGTATTTATTTTGTATAAGGAGTTATCCACTTTTGGTCAAAGAAATTGAAAAAATTAGTTTATTTTAGAAACACATATGAATAATACCTATTCAGTATAACAATACATATGAATAATACGCATAGAAAAATATAAATTATAAAATACAAAATGAGTTACCACACTATATGAGATATTTTGAGAAAGCATCAACATCAGCCTACTCTAAATGGAAGGTGTAAAAGAGAGCTTAATGAAGAATTATGAATCTGTTACTCAAATTGTTAATTGTTTCATATAATTTCATTTACTCAAAAGTATGAGGGCAAGGTGAAAAGTTCTCGGCCTGGTAATGAAAGACTTATATTTAGACCAAAAATGCACTTATTTTTCTACACAGTCCTCCTTTAGATTAATGCAATTTATCCAACATTTTTCGAATAGGTAGTTTATAGTCGGAAGTGAAATTCTGAAAGGTCTGCAAAATAACAATCTACGCCTGTAATAACATCTTCATTGGAGTCAAAACGTTTTATAGCCACAAATATGTGGGAGTATTTGAAGGTCAGAGAGTGCTAAATCTGGTGAACAGGGGGGTGTTCCAACAATTTGTTCTACAAATCCCACAATTCTCTCATTGCCAAAGCACCTTTATGGGCAGATGAATTGTCATGATGAAAGATGATTTTCTTTTATATAGTCCAAACCTCTTCTAATTTTTATTTGAGGTCTGATTTTGAATGTCGCAGGGGTGAGTGAAGAACTCTCCAACCTAACCTCCAAATTGGATCAATCATGCTTCATCTGACCACCGGATACCTGTATATAAGATGACAAAATTTCAGAATTTACACTCAGCAGCCCTGATGACAACCCTTGAGTCGAAACGTTGGCCACAATGGAGCCCTTAAACCGGTTGGGAACCCAAGAAAACTTCATAAAACTTCAAATGTATTTTCTCATGAAGTTGGTCAAGAAGACTTTTGTATTATTTGCTATTAATTGTTTTACCCTTCAAAAGGTAAAAAATAAGAAGAATCCTTTTGCATCCCAAAAAACACTGACCATCTCCTTTCTGGCAGGTGAAATTGACTTTGTCTTTTTTATGGCTGGTTTGCTGCCTTCCACACAATGTTTATATTGCTTTTTAGTTTATGGCATGTAGTAATAGACCCATATGGGTCTCATCATCAGTACTTCAATCCGAAGATTGGTTGACTGCAGCCTTCCATTCTTTCCTATCAAGTGCTAGCTCTCTTGCTCTTTGGTATGTCTTCCTTCAAACTGTCTCTAACAATTTGCCCTATATATTTGTCCCTTGGCCTTCCTCGAGGGGCCCTCCCCTCTAATTTTCCGTCTATTATATTCTTCACGAACCCATTATGCCTCAGGATGTGTCCTATACACCTTATTCTTCTTT